>QNUK01001377.1:0-66695 GCA_013621035.1 Clarias magur | reverse complement strand
GTTTGCACATCGTCCTCCGCCTTTCAACTCCAAGCTCGTGTCGAATCCATTCTCAACACCCTGAAGGAAATCAAGCTAGGCCAGAATGTCACTGTTCATCACTTTCAGAAATCTTTAGGCCTCATGGCGGCTGCGTCCACGGTGATACCTTTGGGCCTTCTGCACATGAGAGCGTTTCAGCTGTGGCTAAGAGCCAGGGGGTTTCATTCAGGGGCCAACCCCCAGAGGCTAATAAGGGTTACGTGCCGGGGGCTTCGTACCCTTTCTATGTGGTTCAGACCCTGGTTTCTGACTTTGGGTCCCACTCTAGGTCCGTCTTGTCGTCGCAAGATGCTAACGACAGACGCTTCCCTCACAGGCTGGGGTGCGGTCTTGGATGGCCGTCCAGCACAGTGGAGCTGAAGAGGTTGTCATCTCGCGTGGCACATCAATTGCCTCGAAATTATGGCTCTGTTTCTGGCCCTGAAACACTTCCTCCAGCAGTTGAGAGGTTACCATGTCCTAGTGCGGGTGGACAGCACTGCGGTAGTCTCGTACATAAATCACCAAGGTGGACTGCGCTCACGCCGCTTGAACAAGCTAGCGCACCAGGTTCTGCTTTGGGCACAGGACAAGTTCCTCTCCCTCAGGGTGATTTACATTCCAGGGCACATGAATGTAGGAGCAGACCTGCTATCCAGACAAGCTGTAGAACAGGGGGAATGGAAGCTCCACCCCGAAGTAGTCAGTCAAATCTGGGAAAGATTTTACGTTGCAGAGGTGGACCTCTTTGCCTCACAAGAAGCAGCACAATGCCCCCTTTACTACTCTCTGACTCCTCCAGCTCCCTTGGGTCTGGACACAATGGCCCACACGTGGCCCAGGTTACGCCTTTATGCGTTTCCACCTATAGTTCTGCTCCTGGGAGTCCTGGCGAGGGTTCGTCAACAGGGGTTGCACCTCTTATTGATAGCGCCCCATTGGCCGACCAGAGTGTGGTTCTCGGATCTAATATCTCTCCTCGATGCCTCACCCTGGGTGATTCCAGTGAGGAGGGATCTTCTGTCTCAGGCACAGGGGACAATACTTCATCCCCGGCCCAAGCTCTGGAAGCTTCACGTTTGGCCCCTGAATGGGACCAACTGAGACATGCTGGGCTTTCAGCCAGCGTAATTGAAACCATTTTAAGTGCCAGGGCTCCCTCCACTAGAAGAACTTATGCCCTCAAATGGAGTGTATTTGAAAATTGGTGCATGGCAAGACACATAGACCCAGTTCACTGCCAGATTGTTTCAGTGCTGGAGTTTCTGCAAGAAAAGTTGTCCTCGGGCTTATGCCCTAGTACGCTCACAACGTATGTAGCCGCTATTTTGGCTTGTCACGCTCTGATTGACGGGGTTTCTGTGGGCAAACACCATTTAGTTGCCCGTTTTATTCATGGAGCTAAACAATTGAAGCCGCCCACTAGAGCCACGGTCCCTTCATGGGACTTAACTATCGTACTTGAAGGCCTGGCTGACACCCCTTTCGAACCACTAGAGTCAGCGCCAGTCAGGTTTCTGTCTCTTAAGATGGTTTTTCTCATGGCTATTTCTTCTTTGAAGAGGATCTGATGGGGATCTGCAGGCTCTGTCAGTCTCCCCATCCTGCCTAGACTATGCCCCTGGGCTAGTCAAAGCTATCCTGCATCCTCACCCGAACTATCTTCCCAAGGTTCCATTCTCGACCATGCACCCAGTTGTTCTCGAAGCCTTCTGTCCTCTGCCTTTCACAGCTCCAGAGCAGGAAAGACTTCACTTACTGTGTCCAGTACGTGCTCTTAGGGTCTACGTCCACCGCACTAGCCAGTGGCGTAAGTCAGAGCAGCTCTTTATTTGCCATGGGGGTCGCAACCGGGGGGCGGCTGCCACTAGACAGACTCTGTCACACTGGGTGAGAGATGCCATTGCCCTAGCCTATGAGGCGCGTGTTTACAACTCGCCTCTGGGAATCAGGGCTCACTCAACCAGGGGGATTGGCTCATCGATTGCCTTGGCAAGAGGCGTCCCCCTGCAGCAGGTGTGTGATGCGGCGGGCTGGTCCTCTCCACACACATTTGTTAGATTTTATAGTCTGGATGTCATTGCTACTCCGGGTTCACGGATCCTTGAGTCAGCATCCCAGAGCTAGGTCTGAGACCTCCTCGGCTTGTTCGCACACGCTACACCACCTGGGGGTCCAGACACTTGCAGTGCGGCGGCGTTGATATTCTCGTTCCCATAGCGTTTTCACGCAGCATTGAGTGTAGCTTTTGAAAGGGAACGTCTCGGGTTACTTGACTGTAACCCTGTTCCCTGATAAAGCGGGAACAAGATGCTGCGTTCCGATGCCGCACTGCTGGCGTGCCTGGACGTTCTTCAGACAAAATTGACCTGAGGATGTTTCCGGTTCACTCCTATTTATAACCTGCAGGTGCACCTTATTCGGTGACGTCATGCCTGGCACAGGTTATAAGCCGAAGGTATTCGGCGGGTTTGACATGCACAGGCTTCACAACCGGGCAACAAAGAGATGTTCCCATAGCGTTTTCACGCAGCATCTCGTTCCCGCTTTATCAACCTGAAACGCTTTAATAAAACTTCAGTTTGCTGTCAGACTGGTCTTATTTATTTATTGCTTTTTTTTTTCTATTTTATTGAACTGATTGAAGGTCATGGTGGTTAAACATGGTTAAAAGTCTAAGTAATTAATTCTAAGCAGTGAAGGTCATGTGTATGAGGTGATTTTCTTTACTCTTCTTTCTCTAATAAACTTTTTTATGGATTTTACCTGTTCTGTTGATGGTGTTTTCTCTAACACTCATGACCTCCATGTTAGTGTCACTACTGACATTAGTTACATTATCTACAGTGAACTAATTGACAAATGTTAAAATAAAATGATGAAAAGACAGATTGTTAGGAACCTCCACAAGAGGTCACTGTTTCTGTTTTGTAGTTTTTGTTGGTCGACTCAGTTTCCCAGAAGGCACCTCAGTCAGGTGATGAGTGCTCACCTGAACTGAGGTGGCTCATTAAAGTTTCTATAAATAGTAGTTTGTTCTGGGAAACTGGGTCGAGCATTGTTTTTGTATATACCATCATGTGGGCATTCTTTTTTGTTTATATTTTAGTTATATTGTTTTACCTTTGTTTAAAGAGGGCTCTAGTTGTGTTTTTCCTGAGCCCTAGTTTGAGTTTAGGTTTGTTGTTTTGGTTCCTTTGTTTGGTTGTGTCTGTTTTTGAGTTTTGTATAAATAAAGACTCTTTGTTTCAACAACCCCTCTGCGTTCATGCCTACCATTTATGCCCACGGCAACAACATCAGCCGGTCTAGCCACTACCACAAGCTAGACCTTCGTCTCCGAGCCTCACGGGGAGGCTCAGACCCTTCGTCTCCGAGCCTCACGGGGAGGCTCAGACTCTTCGTCTCCGAGCCTCACGGGGAGGCTCCGACCCATCGTCTACGAGCCTCACGGTGAGGCTCCCCCAACCCTTCGTCTCCGAGCCTCAGTGGGGAGGCTCCCCCAACCCTTCGTCTCCGAGCCTCAGTGGGGGATCCCCCCCCTTCCCGTCCCAGAGCATCAATGGAGGTCCCACATCCACCACCCGGCTTCGGCGTTGAGTCTACCACCCTGAGAACGGGCCATTGCCGCCTCCGCTGCCAAGCGTCAAGGGTAGACCCGAGAGTGCCTCCGGCGCCTGGCTTCGGCGGCGTCGTAAGTCAGGTGAAATGACTCAAGACAATGGGGACCTGTTTCTGTTTTGTAGTTTTTGTTGGTCGACTCAGTTTCCCAGAAGGCACCTCAGTCAGGTGACGAGTGCTCACCTGAACTGAGGTGGCTCATTAAAGTTTCTATAAATAGTAGTTTGTTCTGGGAAACTGGATTGAGCATTGTTTTTGTATATACCGCCATGTGGGCGTTCCTTTTTGTTTGTTTAAATTTATATTTTAGTTATATTGTTTTACCTTTGTTTAAAGAGGGCTCTAGTTGTGTTTTTCCTGAGCCCTACGTTTCCGAGCTCTGCGTTCATGCCTACCATTTATGCCCACGGCAACAACATCAGCCGGTCTAGCCACTACCACAAGCTAGACCCATGACACAGATAAATAATGACAGATAGACAAGACTATTATTTGTTTAAATATTTTTTGTTGTTCTTGAATAAAATCACACTTTATTTAAAATGCAACAAAATGAAGACAATTTATCCATCTTATGAACTTTTTATCCTGATCTGGGTCTAGCATGCCTTCTAGAAACACTGAATATACCCCGAATGAGAAACACATCGGTCACAGGGCACCTGAAAAAAACAAGCTTACTTTTGTTTCTAAAGTAAAACATTCTTGCATCATTAGAAACATGTACGTTTAAAAATAAAAGATTTCCAACAGTTTGTCACATGATATAAAAATATGAGGGCTGTTCAAGTCAAACCAGGACTTGTCATCTCATGAGCAGAACACGAGATTTGAGTGCCTTCTATTACCACATGGTGGAGCTAATGCGTCAGGCCATGCAAATTGCGTATTAAGCAAAATGCCGAGCAGACTTTAAGCCAGGGTTTCTTCAGTGAAAGGTGGTATCCAAGCACTTATCAAACACTAGTATAAGTGCATTAGTGTAGCAGGAGACTATATACTGTAGAGAAATAAAGTGAGTTTTTACTCTCCTAACTGTTCATTGTTATTCTGCACAAAGTCCCACTTTGACTTGAACGTCCCTTGTATTTAATATTTTTCACAGTGCAATACTTATTTGTACAAGTGTTACCTGTTTCTCACTACAAGTTGCTAGAACTTTAATGTCAGTAGAAGGTGTGAGATGACAACTACAGAAGGAGAATTTTCTACAGAGATGTTTGTCTGTAGAAGGCCCTGCTGGTCTCTAATCCTCCTGTCTCATATACTCGTCTTTTTATAGCTCTGTTGTCACAATTTCATAAAACCGAGTTTATTTAGATTGAGTAATTTACTCACCTGTTTTGAATAATATTAGAGTGTGTACATGGCCTGGATATCAGCGGTAATGTGGGTTTCAGGTTCAGCAGCCCTTGTTCTTGTGTTTATACAATACTGTGCGACTTGCATACTGTAGCTGTACTTACTCCTCTGCATCAAATCAATCATCTAATCAAAAGCAATCAAAATATAACTAAATATGTAAGAGAAATCCTGGAAACACAGTTTGGGGTGCCAGACCTCAAAGTTTTCTAGGTCAGTGAGGTCGGTGCCCAAAATGATCTTAATATCATATATATAAAATCATATATCATTATATATATACAATATATTACTTCTTGTTCTGACGCATTTTGTTTTTTGATGCGTCACGTTATCATGACCGAGTGAATGTTTTTTCTTTGTATTTGTGTGTGTGAAAGTCGTCTTTTCATGCGTGCGTGTAATGTTTATTATAACACACGTGTGTGTGCCTGTGTAAAGAAAAAGCAGGTCTCATTAGAGGGGTTAAAGATCCATTTTCTCTCTCTCTGACAGCCTGCACTGTGTGTTGTGTGTGTGTGTGTGCACACACAAGTGTCATTAGAAAGGTTTCTTGTTTATTTTCCCGATAAAACAGTGTTGCCGTTAGCGTGTGTGTGTGTTTGTGAAAGTCATCCCACACAGTAGTCCTCCCCCCGATAAATAAGAGAGCAGGAAGGCTTACTGTGTAAAATTGTTTTATGTATTTATTTTTTTGGGTAGTGAAACGAATATATGTTTTGGTTTATGAGTGTTTTGATATACAAGCACACTTCCGAAAGGAATTATGCTCACAATCCCAGGTTTCAATATATTGCACCATACAGTAATGTTCAAAAGCTTTTAGTCTTTTAATTGTTGTTTTAATCCACATGTTTTTTGTAATAAAAATATCCTTACTGCTTCTACAGGATTTAAGAGGGTAAAGTGCAGCCAGTCGCAGCTAATCATTAGCCCGTGAATAATTAATCTCTATTAATCCTCTATAACAGCAGATTGTTCCTTGGTCAGAAGCATTCAGGGCCAACATTCCTGCATATGCTGCTGAAGGAAACAGCGTAGACCAGCATAGCTGGTCACCAGCTTGAACAGCAATTATACCAGCATATGTTGTCTTTTGGTGCTGGTACTGTATGTTGGGAAGCAGCATCAGTAAGGTGCCAAGCATTATAGCGCCGTGATGCTGGTGCTGGTATACGGTAGTGCAAATTGCTGCTTAATAATAGGAGTCTGTAGGTTTTTTGGGCTATAAAGAAGTTCTGACAACTCCTGACATTTGTGTATTTTTCCTTAACATATAAATGGCTAAAGTCTGATCGTGTTGTATTCAGCACAAACTGAATCAGATAACAGTAATATGCGAGCAGATTGTGTGTACAGATTGTACAGTATGTATGTATTTTGCAGAAAATAAATCACACCAGAGAAGAAAAAGACCCGCATAATGAGCTACATACAGTAATAAGCCTTTCAGTCAGGAAAGTAACAGAGAGGGAAGTGCTACAAGAAAATAATACATACATGTATGACAATCTTTGTGCCGCTCTCGAAAAGCAGTTCCTGTAAAAAAACCACATACCTGGCATTTCCATGGTGTTTTTTTGCTGCTTACCATACACTGACTTACAATGCACACAGATCCTGTGACCAGCAGTGGCAACATTCTTGACATCTGAGGTCAGTCCATGTGTTGGTTGTTCGCAGTCACAAGTGAAGTCTTATCGTGTGGTCAACCGCTCTAAAACCACAAGAGATCCATCCCAAATCCAGCATTCCCCCAGTCGTAGACCTCCAGGTTCCCACGCGGGCAGGAATGACAGTTTTCCATGAAACAGTGGTGGACTATCTGTATCTTGCCTGCTTGTTTGCATGTTTTCTCTATCAAACAGGTGGATGATAATTTTCATTGTCACAACGGTATACAAAATAGGGGGGAAAAAAACAACAACATAAGCATGATAACACAATAAAATTACTGTACATTATCATCAATCACTATTAATGTGTTAAGCTTAGTAAAAAGTACACAAGCTTTTTGTCAAGCTACATACATAAAGACAACACAAGCTTTTGTAATGTTATACAATGATTGATACTTTTTGCATTACGATTTACATTTACACCAGAATATCACAAACATCTGTGAGCTACATAAGGCAGTATTTTAGCTACTGAGAGCTAAAGTGTTTGTGCTAAATAACGTTATACTGTAGGTAGCAGTATCATAAGTTAACCAAAAACAGAACCAAATAGCTACCCAAAACGGTGTAAAATATATTTACACCACAGCTGATATTGACGAACATCTGTAAGCTACATAAGGCATTAGCTTAGCCACCATGAGCTAACATGTTTTTGCTAAGCTTCATGCGGCAATATGTTAGCATGATTAGCAGTATTATGTACATGCATACATGACAATGTTTCACATAAGCTGTCAAAAGCCTGCGAGAAAATGAGGAAAAAGAAAATAATATTAATTTTATATTATCAGAATCAGGATTATATAAGACTGGTAACAGCTTGCTGAATTCTCCTTCTTTGTTCTCTATTGGTGGCTCAGTATTGTTCTGAGGTAGCACTAAACTCCTCCCACTTTCCAGAATATTCTGTAGAGCCTAGGGAACCTGTACAGCGCTTAAAATGACAGAATCTGCGTGTGTGTGTGTGTGTGTGTGTGAGTGTGTGTGTATGTGTGTGTGTGTGTGTGTGTGTGTGTGTGTGTGTGTGTGTTTGGGGGCGTGGCCTTGTATGTAAATTAACCGTGTCTGTTTCCCTGTGACTCAGGGGTGAGCGTGTTATGTCTCAGGTCATTATCAGATAATGAAGTGCAGCAAAAAGACTGTATCTCTCCTTGGATTCATACGAATTACATAAAATGAGCATATTTATTTTTGATTGAGGTTGCCTCATTTAAAAGCAGACACGTTACGCTTTCTATAGACATGTGTGTGTAGATTTATAGCTATGTGCGCACTATTCACTGAGTTTCAGTTCATTTTAGTGATGCGACAGCTAAATTCAAACATAGAACATAATGATGCACCCTCCTTCACCCATCTCACAAAGATGACAATAAAAATGATAAATAAAACACCAGTGGTCATTGTCAACGTTGTTACCTCAATAATATTAATAACCAGTCTGTGTAAATGTTTACCACTGAACTTGATGTTAACGCAAGCCACTGTCTGTCTGTATTAACATCTACATGATATTAACTGGTCACCTACGTAGGGTTTTCATACAAATACAACATATTACTCGATATAACTCTCATAGTTAAGCATTATTGCAACTCTAAAGGCAACCTGAGCAAGCAATTTTGAGGATATCATTTACCACATGTCAAGACACAACTACACCTTAATTGTTAGGTATTTCTGTGACTTTACTGTTATATGTCGTTATATGTTGTTATATGTTAATTTTTCACAAGGCGAAGCGTAATCAGTCTGAATCTACTGACTCTGGGTTTTCTAATTTCACGAACCGTGCTGCTCTAACTATGAGAACTTTGCTAAAGAGATGAAAAGGGTGTTCGATCACTCATGTCACGGAAGGGAGACAAGTCACAAGCTGTTAAAGATTCACCAAGGAGAGAGGCCAGGATTGCCCCGGCTAGAGTCCTCCAATGACCCAATCCTCAGGTGGAACCAATACAACAGGGCATAACCCGCGACTCGCCAGAGGAGCGGCGGCGCTGCCGCCGCTTGCTTCTGCTGCGGACACATGGATCATGTACTTAAGAACTGTCCAGTATGGAGGAGGCGTCTTCAAGTTCAGCTGGGAGCGCTAGAGGGCACTAAAAAACTCCAAAGAGACCTCCAGACCAACGCATGCCATTTCTCTTCCTCCCCACCAGCCATACAACTGCACCATTGATCTGCTCCCAGGCACCTTTCCCCCCCAAGGGCCTCTATACTCATTGTCACCCAAAGAACGCCAAGCCATGGACCGTTACATCACCGAGTCTTTTGCGGTGGGGATCATTCATCCTTCCTCCTCTCCGGCAGGGGGCCGGGTTCTTCTTTGTGGCCAAAACGATGGTTTCCTTTGTCCCTGCATAGATTATAGAGGCCTGAATGAGATCACTGTGAAGAACCGGTATCAACTCCCGCTAATGGCTACCGCCTTTGAGCTTCTCCAAGGAGCCAAGATTTTCTCCAAGCTCGACCTACACAATGCTTACCATCATGTCCGTATCCGAGAGGGTGACAAGTGGAAAACGGCCTTCAACATCACTACAGGGCACTATAAATACCTTGTAGTTCCATTTGGCCTCACAAATGCCCCCGCAGTCTTCCAGGCCCTCATAAACGATGTACTCAGAAACCTTCTCAATTTATCAGTGTTTGTCTACCTGGATGACATCCTGATCTTTTCGCGGGACCTGAAGGAGCATCACCAGCACGTTTGGCAGGCGCTACAGAAGTTCCTAGCGAATAAACTGTTTGTGAAACCAGAGAAGTGCGAATTCCACACCACGTCAACCACGTTCCTTGGATTTGGCATTGGGCCTTCAGGGATCCAGATGGAACCCGCCAAGCTTCAAGCTGTCAAGAATTGGCCAACTCCCACCTCACATCAGGAACTTCAGAGGTTCCTGGGTTCTCCAACTTCTTATACCGTTTCATTCGAAGCTACAGCTCTATCACTGCTCCCTAACAGCCCTAACCTCTTTTGTTGGAACCAGGAATCCGAGCGGGTCTTCACCAAACTTAAGAAGCTGTTCACATCCGCTCCTATCCTCACCATCCCGGACCCGTCTCGTCAGTTTAGTGTGGAGGTTGACGCCGCCAGCACTGGAGTAGGAGGCATTCTCTCTCAGAGGTCTGCCCATAACAACAAACTGCACCCCTGCTCCTTCTTCTCAGGTTCAATTTGACCCTCTCCTACCGTCCAGGATCTAATAATATTAAACCAGATGCTCTCAGCAGGCAGTTCACCCCCACCCAAGACTCCACTGCCAGTAACACCACGTCCCTTCGCCTTGCTTGCTTGCAGTGGGTGACCTAGATATAGAAAAAAAGGGGAAGCATGCCTTGTCCCACGAACCAGGCCCCAGTAATGGACCCTCTAATCACCACACGCACTCTACACACCCAGGTCCTGGAATGGGCACATTGCTCCAAGTTCTCTTGCCACCTTGGCTCTGCCGGAACCCTGTCCCAAGTCCAGCAGCGCTTTTGGTGGCCAACCATAAAGGAGGATGTCTCCGGCTTTGTGGCAGCTTGTGATGTTTGTCAGCGATATAAACACATCAACGCAGCCCCATAGTCCAATATTGCGCTTTATTTTGTGACAAGATTACCTCCCTCTGATGGCCACACCTGTATCATGACCGTAGTGGATAGTTTTTCCAAGGCAGCCCGCTTCTGCCAAGGAGACTGCGGAACTCATGATCCTCCATGTTTTTAAGCTGCGCACTGCTTTAATCGCTGGATTATATTGTGTATTTGTTGCCACGATTCTCTCGCATTTTTTTTTTGTATGATTTCACCTTGGCAAGTTAGTTTGTTTTCTGTTTTTTCGTTTCTCACCTTTCGATTTGGATTGTTGCTTCGCTGCTTGATTTCTCGGATTTTTATCTCGCGCTTAATCTTTTTTACCACGGCTTTTGTTTTATGTTTTTGGGGATTTTCGCTCCGCTGCTTGATTTCACGGTTACCGATTTAGCACTTCCTCTTTTGACTGCGGCTCTCATTTTACGATTTGGCTTAGCCGCTACTTTGACTGATCTCCAGGTATTGACCTTCGCTTCTGCATTCCTACCTCGCTTTCGCATATCATTTTAATACGTCATCTACACTTGGATTCACCTCGTTCAGCTCCACCTTGTGACAACCTCATTATTACTTAACTACTTACAGAATTCTAACATCTTAAACCAGCCACACCTCTAGCCCTTAACAAGCATCATTTGAACTTCAGAAACCCAGAAGTTTGAGATAGAGATTAATTTTCTTTCTTTCTTTCTTTCTTTCTTTCTTTCTTTCTTTCTTTCTTTTTTTACTACAAAAGCATCTTGTTTCAACACACTAAAGGCTTGACAAAATAAAAATGGTGTGAGACAAGTCACACCAGTGGGTTACTGAAACAGGTTAAAAATGAAAATGACTCTTGAGGTCTTGAACTGGTCCCTGAAAGCTGGATGTTAGAGCATGTTTTTAACACAACTTGAACAGCAATAATGATGGCACATCCTTGGTTTGTTAGAGGTTCACATGACATGGGTGATGTCCTGATGTCCTCATGCTACGCAGAGGTGTCTGGTTTATACTCTACACACAACTTTACATACCTGTACAGAAAAGATGCATTAAACATTGTTCTTATTATTTACATGTTCTTTACCCAGACTTTAGTGAGCCTGTAGGTTTAGTTGCTCTGTAGGTCCAGCTCCTGTTTCAGTGGCTCACTGGGCTTTCTGAGTTCTAAAGTTTAAATATTGGGCCTCGGGTGAAGGAATCATTTTCTCTGCATTTACATATTTGTTGCATGTCATTCTTTCTAATAGTTTCTAGTTTTGTGTAAAGAAATAAACACTTATCACGTTATTTTCTAATTGTTTTATCAGACATATTTCTTTTTGTTAATCAGCCTGCACTTTTTAACTTGCAGCATGGCATGTATTGAAACCACATGTTTGTGTGGTTAAAATAAAAAAAAGAAGAAGAAGAAAGCTCAAATGATGCTGGTTAAGGTCTGGAGGTGTGAACTGGCTGGTTTAAGATGCTAGAACTTTGCAAGTATTTAGGTAATAATGAGGTTGGTTCTGTAACAAATAGTTTTTAACTTGATGTGGTAGCTTTCCTTCTCTAATATATATGTTTTTACTTTCTTCAAATTTGTCAGGGGCAACATAAGAGTGAAATGGTTTTAATGATTGGGTGTAAATAAACATCTCACAAAAGGTCTGAAAGGAGAGGGCGTCAGCTTTTTAGGCCTGTCTGGAGGATCATGAAGAAGCCTAGAATCAGTCAACAGTAACCAGGATCTAATATCTAATGAGAATTTAAAATCCTGTATCAAAACTGTAAGGTATTTTCCATCACCAAGGGATATGAAATAAAACTTGTTGACATTTAAACACAGTACAGTGATGAGACTCTTAGCCACAATAAAACATTTGAACGGTGCAAACATTTTAAAGAAGGATGTATGTCCATGAACGGCAATTCCGGCCGAGGTAGCTCGGAGTGCACTGTAGTTGTTCCCGTATCGACCTTCTGTTGTGTGTTATCTGTTATCTGTCCCTTTTTGCAGGACGGATAAAGTTATTTATCTAAACCACTGGTTAAGGTTTTGTATTTTTCTTAAATACTTTTTTGTTCTTTAACATTTGTTTTTTGTACTTATTGTTGTTTGTAAGAGGACTGAGAGTAACATAAGTTTAATTCTCTATACGGTATGTAGGTACTGTACACGTAGCAGAATTGAGAATAAGGTTGAGTTTGACTGATACTTGTATTCATGTATAGTTACAAGAATATTTGTCATTTTAATTCATAAAATTAATAATAATAATAATAATAAGAAGAAGAAGAAGAAGAAGAAGAAGAATGTTGGAACAGGAATTAAGGGGTTTCACCTCCACAACTTCTTTAACACAACTTTAACCACAACTTCTAGAGAAATTAGGTAGACAAGAAATCATGACCACAGGTACATGTGACAGGAGGGTTATAATGTGCTTATCTGAGACAGAAGAGCAAGAGACTAGCCTGTTGTTCTACAGACAAAGTTCTCACTTCAAAGATCTCTGCAATTATCTCACACCTTCTGAACTTCGACATCAAGTTCCAGCAACTCGTGGTAGGAAACTTTCTCTCTCTCTCTCTCTTTTCTCGTGCTGTTTTTTGTTTAATTTGAGGATATGATGATTTAATATATTTAATAAAATGACTGAATGATCTATATGTTTAAGTCAGTAAGCATGGTTTGCATTTTATCAATCAAGTTTAAAGAGATGCCTTTTTAAGTATTAAGTTAAATAAAAATTTGACTGTGTAATCTGTACCCTGGACTCTGTATTTGCTTTAAATGTAAAAGATTAGCCCATCAGCGGCACGGTGGCATAGTGGTTGGTACTGCCTCCAGGGTTGAGGGCTCCATTCCATGTACATATACAATATATATATCAAATATTTACTATTTACAATAAGATACTCTTACTCTTACTCCTATTGTAGATATGAATGTTTACTGTGTAATTATGCTGTAGATTATTTTTAAATAGTAAAAATCAGTACAATTGATCTAGTTGGTGGCGGCATGGTGGCTTAGTGGGTGGCACTGTGAACGGGAACTGGACCCCACCTCACCCCAGTGTTTCATGGGTTTCCTCCAGATGCTCCGGTTTCCTCGCACAGTCCAAAGACAAGCAAATTAGTTTCCCTGTTTGCCCTTAATATGTGAATGAGCATATGTTTGTGTGTGTGTGTGTGTGTGTGTGTGTGTGTGTGTGTGCCCTTCGATGGCTTGGCATCCTGTCCAGAGTGTACCCTGCCCCATGCCCTAAGTCTCCTAGGATAGGCTCCAGGTTCCTCGTGACTCAGTATATAGAACAAGCGGTATAGACGATGAGTGAGTAAGTGATCTAGTTGGATGTTTTGATACACTAAACTATAGGTACTGCGGCTGTAGACATCCAGGGTTGAGGGCTCCATTGCTGCTTTGGGTTTGGAGTTTGCATGTTCTCTCCGTGCTTGGTGGGTTTCTTCTGGGTACTCCAGTTTCTTGCCACAGTCCAATGAACATGAACTTTAAGCTTTTTTTTTTTTTTTTAACTCCTAGTGTGTGTACGAATGTGTGAGTGTGTGAGTTGCTTGTGTGCCATCCAGGGTGTACTCCATCCTGTGGGTGTACATTCCTGTGACCCTCTACAGGATAAGCAGAATGGAGAATGAGTGAGATAATTATTATAATGCTCTTATAGGAGATAAAGTGCTGCAATGGGTAGCACTGGAATCATACCACACCTGGTTCCTGGGTTTAGTCCTGGGCTTGGATCAGCTTTGTTTTTATTAGAGGAGGGGAGTCTCTCACTTCTTAATTGTTGTGTCACACTTTTCTTCTTGGCACTTCCATGCCTGTATAAATATGGTATAATTATTTCCTTGATGTTTTTACAAGTATTTGATCAAGTTTCCAGTCCAGACGTGAGCCCAGATCAGCCTTTCTGAACTTCCATGCACCACTGATCTGATTCTAGACTAACAGAACTATTGTGCTCAGTCTCGCCCAAACCACACCACTTAATGCAATGTTACAGCAAAGTGTCGATATTCCACTGAAGTAATTTTTTTTTAAATTTAGTATAAGGTGTGCAGGTGACTACAGAAAATGCGTTGTTGAGAGCAACACATCTTCAGACTTATAGAGTCTGTTTAGCTGCTTTCTTTCTCTACTGTCTGTTTCGCTCTTTTTTTTCTCTCTTTTTTTTTAAATGGGCAAAACTTGTCAAAGCAGTGATTAGTGAAAGTATTAGTTAATCAGTTAGTCCATGTACCCTTGGCTTACATTAAGCTTATTATCGGGGTCCAAACCGAATCTGTATATGAATTTCTAATGACCATTGCACCTCTTATTTATAAATAAATAAATAAATAAATAAATAAATAAATACAGGTTTCCCATCTATTTCCAGGATTAGCACTAAGCTACACTGACAATATTTTATCTATCAATTTATTAAAACAGTCTGCTAAAGTCTACTGTCATTTATGTATTTAATTATTCTTCTGTTCTCCTGTCTCCAGGTACAGTACATGTCTGTTCTTCATCACCTTACAAACCTTCGAAACCCCTCGCACACTGTGTATCAGGATGAAGCTCCTTCCTCTGGTGCTCCTGCTCCCCACTTTCTTTTTACTCACATTGACAGAGGTTGCAAAGGACCTAAATGATTGGAAGAAGAATTGCAAAGACTTTTTCTTTCATAATCCAAGAAACCCAGATGACATCATCATCCCCACTATCTTCCAAGGGCCACAGTATAAGATGATTTGTCAGCTCTGGAAAGGTAAATACAGATTTGCCACCCTGTATGACACTCAGAAGAGGATTCCTGTTTACTCTGCCTCAAGATACATCAAGAAACAGAAGACTAAAAGAAGATCAATATGGAAATTTGAACCTCAGGTCAGCCAGTGTGTTTAAATATTTAATCACAGATTTATGAACATATTAAATTGAATGATTTTCAGAAAGGAAATACTGTTTGTGCAGTAAAAACAACTTGAAGATAGATAGTAAAAAGTGTTACGTGGTGTTTTCCATTTTTACTCTAAGTGTAATTTAAATACAGAAATCCAAAAATGATGTTTTTGATAATATTGCACCAATAATATGGACTTTATTTCTGGGGCAAAAAAATAACTAATTACTATTTAATTTCTCTTCCATAACAGCTTGAAAATATCAACAGCAAGAAAGAGATGAGAAAGTTATCAAGAGATGTGGGAAAGATTAAGCACCAGGCTGTGACGTTAGATTATAAAGATAGTGGGTATACTCGAGGTCATGTGTTTCCACATTTCTATGCTGCTGATCAGAATCAAGCAGATTCCACTTTCACATTAACTAACATGGCACCACAAACGCAAACAAACAACATTCAATGGAATCATCAAGTGGAGAGACCGATGCTTAAAGAAATTCAAGAGAATTGCGAGCTACACCACCGTTACCCAGCGTACATTGTGACTGGGGTCGTTCCAGGGGACAAATGGATAAGTATAACAAGAAATAAAGTCAGATATGACAATGGAATTAATATTCCCAGTTATTTTTGGAGTGCTTTCTCTTGCACTAGTAAAAAAAATCATAATAAACTGACATCACAAGCCTACATTGCTGAGCAAGGGGTATTTAAGCGTACATACCTCAGCATTGACGAGCTAAATGAACGACTCACTGTAGAGTATCGTAAAAGAAAGTCACTGATGGAAAATGAAAATTTTAGTGTTTTTCCAGGGTTATCAAGTGAAAACATAAAATTTCCTTTCAAACCTAAAATTCTCTATATAAATGTAAAAACTTACAGAAAAACTGTTTTTTTTGGTTACTACTGATATAAGCTTATGCAGCATGAAAAAGAAATGCTCTGTTAAGTTGCTCCTCATCAGAAGTGGAATGAAAATCCCATCTTCTGATGCAGTTTTTAATTGTACTGAATCAAGGTGTTTATTTACAGCTGCTTTTACACTCCATCAGAACAAAAAGAATGAGTAATTAAATTGCTGGAAAAGGGAAAAAGCAGCTTAAAAGACACTTTGTTTATCTTTTCTTTATCCCTTGCATACTTGTGCTAAATGATTTTAATAAATATAATTAGATTTGCTACTCTTGTCATTTTTAAACAATATGCACGTATTATTTTCAAAATGATTACACAAATGTATCTCTTTTTATTCTGCGGCTCTTTATTAAAAATCTTGCTGTGAAAGTGATCCATTTTGTCTTCTCATTATTTCTTTACACTGCACTTTTTTATACAAAATTTTTTTAATGTTAAATGTCTGCTGAGTTTTACAATACTTCCTGACCATGACAAGATGTAGTAGTAGTAATAATAATAATAATAATAATAATAATAATAATAATATTAATAAATTATAAAACAAAGATTTTGTCTTTACATTGATTAGAACTCACTCTTTCAATGATATCTTTACATTTCATACATAAAAGAAACCAGTCTCAGTCTCTATCTGTCCAGCCAGATTTTATCACAGCATCACACATAACTGGACAGAATTTCATGAAATGTTGGCATTTATTTGGTATCTGACTGTAGTTAAACCCGCACCATAAAGGATGGGGTGGGTGTGGTAATACGCATCACTCAATAGAGCCAATCAATGCGATAGTTTACTGTGTACACAGAGTATGCAGAAGACATGAAAACAACCATAATGCACCTACAAAGCTCCCAAATCCTCATGAAACAGAATTAAATACATGCTACAAAATGACTTACTTAAAAAAAAAAGTAATTATTATTATAATTATTATAAAGTAGTCTATAAAAACTGAACCATTAAAGATTGAACACTGTAAACCCTAATGCTCAAAGTAATTAAACACATTGAGTACTGTTAACTTAAATAATTGCAATTGGGTCAAATTAAGAGAACTTGTTGAGTGGTCACAACTTTTGGGTATTTATGAGTTTGTAGAAATGACACTTTTCAAGTTAGCTGATCAAATTTGATATTTTACAGTATGCAATCGTGACAGTAACTGTCACCTTAAAGTTCCACCATCCTAATACCTATAGAGCACTTGTGGCACAGTGGTAAGTGTTTTGCCTGCCATGTGGAAGGCCTGGGTTCGATCCCCGGGCCGGATTGTCTGTAATAATTTATTTTTAAGTTCAACAAACTCAAAAATTAATAGTTCTGTTTACTTAATATTGGAAACATCATTACTTTAAAAAATTGATGTAACTAATTACCTCAAATGAGTTTTGCCGCCTTTCTCGCAAGGCGTGCATCATACAGGCCGGCCCTCGTCTCGTCGCATCCGACCCGGCATTCCGCGCTTGCGCATTCCAGCGCGACTTCTCCTGATCACTCCGCAGCGCGGAGCTAAACTTACGTCTCACTTTTATTATCACCACTCTTCTGGCTTAGTTAAACACAAGCACTCACTAATTCCTGCCCGTGATCGACTCTCAAATCTGCGCTTGGATCCATCACGCCCTCTACCAGCATCTGACAGAATAAACTGGCCACGAAGGAATGGATCCAGCAGAGGCAGCTCGTCTGAGGGGGGCATTAGAGAGCCAAGGAGGCCTCTTAGGCACACATCAGCAGGAAATCACACAGATAACCAACACACTTCAAACCATCAAAGAAACCCTGCAATCTCTTTCCGTTCAGATTCAAAATCAGCCACCTCCTTCACCTTCTCCTCAGCTTCCCCCTCCGGTACTTTCCCCCGCACAGGAACCACGTCTCCATGCTCCACCTACCTATGATGGGAATCCAGCTACGTGTCGTTCCTCTCTATCTCAATGCTCCCTCGTTCTGGAGCTACAAGCCACGCCATTTCCCACAGAGCGTTCTAAAGTTTCCTACATCATCACCCTGCTTATTGGAAAAGCAAGAGAGTGGGGAACGGCTCTGTGGCCCAAGTTGACTTATAAGACTTTTACTGACGAAATGAGGAGGGTTTTTAAACGCTCTTTCAAAGGGCATCAGGCATCAAGCCAAATACGTCAGTTACGTCAGGGAGTACATAGCAACACGTTTGGATGCCCGCAAGCGAATTCGACGATCTGAACAGCAGTCATGTCTCACACCATGCACCTCAGCACCGGCCTTAGTCACCCCCGAGGGACTCCTTGAACCCATGCAGATAGGCCACACGCGCATCTCCTGAAAGGAACGCCAGCACTGCAGAGATGATGGCGCCTGCCTCTACTGCAGTCAGGCTAGTCACATTGTACATTCCTGCCCACTTCTAGTTCTTCCCCGGACCAGCGATCATGTTTTTCAGTGACATTCCTCTCACACCCCTACACCAACCTTTTATCGTTCAGGCCCTTGATGGTAGCAGACTTATTCCCATTACTCATCGCACTATTCAGAATGCTCACACACCCATTGCGTGTTACGGTTAAACGAGATCACGATAAAGAACCGCTACCCTCTTCCGCTAATGTCATCCGCCTTCGAACTCCTCCAGGATGCCCGTGTCTTCACCAAGCTAGATTTAAGGAATGTCGACCACCTGTTCAGGATACGGGAAGGTGATGAGTGGAAGACTGCCTTTAACATCCCCACCGGCCATTACGAATATCTCGTAGTTCCATTTGGCTTGACCAATGCGCAGGCTGTGTTTCTGACATCCTCAGGGATTTCCTCAACATCTTTGTTTTTGCTTATCTGGATGACATCCTAATATTTTCACGCTCTGCAAAGGAACACAAATGTCATGTACGCCAGGTCTTGCAATGGCTATTAGAAAATAAACTTTACATCAAAGTGGAAAAATGCGAGTTCCATTGCACCTCCACCTCCTTTTTGGGTTACTCCATCTCCCCTGCAGGCATCCAGATGGACCCCACCAAGGTCAAGGCAGTCACCGACTGATCGACACTGTCTTCAAGGCATGAACTTCAATGATTCCTGGGGTTCGCTAACTTTTATCGCCACTTCATTTGAAGCTATAGCACGGTGGCGGCCCCACTCACGGCACTCACCTCATCCAAAACCGTGTTTCGATGAAACTCACTGGCTGATAAGGCCTTCAAGGAACTTAAGTGCCGCTTCACCATGGCCGGGAGATCTCCTGAAGATAACAAACTTCACCCTTGCTCCTTTTTCTCCCGCCGTCTCACACCCCCAGAATGAAACTATGGCATTGGGGATTGTGAATTCTTGGTGGTCAAGCTGGCACTCGAGGAGTGGAGACTTTGGTTAGGGGGGGCAAAACACCCCTTCCTTCTTTGGACTGACCACCGGAACGTGGAGTATCTGAAGACACCTGAAGAGGCTGAATTCACGTCAGGCACAATGGTCACTGTTCCTCTCTCAATTCCAGTTGACATTATCATACCGCCATCATATCATACAGTTCTCCACCCCCCCAGGACATGTCCATGCCAGAGAATATTCTCCTTCTTCATTCCCTCATGGTAATGACCCGTCTTGATGTGGAGCACCTTGTCGAAAAGACTCTCGAACGAGAACCAGACCCAAGTCTCGTTCCCCCAAACAAGCTCTTCGTTCCCGTCTCTGTTCGCCCTCAGGTGTTGGACTGGACCCACAGTTCCAGATTTGATATGGTTTGAGGCTTGTGTATTAACATTAGTGATGTGTGTGTTAAAACAGGGCTAATGTCAGTTTGGGCCCTAAATATTTCTTGAGTGCATTAGTGTGTGTGTGTGTGTGTGTGTGTGTGTGTGTGTGTGTGTGTGTGTGTGATGTCACAGAAGGTGTCACTGAATATAATTTCACTCAATATAATGCCACACAGAAAGTTATTAATCATTTTTCAGCGTACGTTTAAGACATTATCACGGCTGACCCGTTTGAGATGTCTCAATGTCTTTAGATCTCTTTGGCCCGGTTTGGAAGCGTTTGTATAATTTCCCTAGGAGGAGTATATCAAAATCCATTGGGTGCGTTTTTGCGAACGACCGAAAAATAACCGGCCTCCTGTTGAGTTTAGCCCAGGACAACAACGAAAGTTGTTCGGCTCGATGAGCTCTAAATGTGTACCGAGTTTCGTGTGCCTAGGTGAAAGTGTGTATGAGCTAGGCAGCAAAATCTCGTGTGGGGGCCCCTTTGGGCGCCGGGCCACGAGACTTTCAGGCATCCTGATGGCAGCAGATTCCAAACTGTCTGCCAAGTTTCATGAGTTTTTGAGCATGATAAGACCCCCGAAAAGTCCAAAAGGGTGGGAAAAAAAAATTAAAATCCTAAGGAAAACAAGAAGACCCTTCACACATTATGACGACATAGGGCTGATGTCATAGTGCTTGGGCCCTAATTAGGAAGCTTGTATTGAAAGCGTACATCGCTAAGCAAGAGTAATTTACCATCCAGATTCTCTCCATTGATGAGCTGAATAATCGACTCATTGAACTTTACAATCAAAGGTTCCATGTGTTTCCAGGATTATAAATCCTGTTAATACAGTTGTTAATACCACAGAGCAGACTTACTTACTTAAACCTTTTATTTAAATCTAAATCTAAAACTTATATAAAAACAGCCTCATCCCTTTAATGCTGATTCAACCATATGCAACAACAACAGAAACAACATAAAAAGTTATTGTTCATATCTTTTGATAATTTCTTAATTCTATTAAATCAAGCCATTTATTTGCAGCTGCTTTCACAAATGACCCATGAACATGTTACAGATAGCGCCACAGGAGATGTTTTTTAATGACTTTTTTTGGTCATAGTAAAACACCTCGGGTTACTTGACTGTAACCCTGTTCCCTGATAAAGCGGGAACGAGATGCTGCGTGAAAACGCTATGGGAACATCTCTTTGTTGCCCGGTTGTGAAGCCTGTGCATGTCAAACCTGCCGAATACCTTTGGCTTATAACCTGTGCCAGGCATGACGTCACCGAATAAGGTGCACCTGCAGGTTATAAATAGGAGTGAACCGGAAACATCCTCAGGTCAATTTTGTCGGAAGGACGTCCAGGCACACCAGCAGTGCGCCATCGGAATGCAGCATCTCGTTCCCGCTTTATCAGGGAACAGGGTTACAGTCAAGTAACCCGAGACGTTCCCTTTCAAAAGCTACACTCAATGCTGCGTGAAAATGCTATGGGAATGAGAATATCAACGCCGCCGCACTGCAAGTGTCTGGACCCCCAGGTTGTGTAGCGTGTGCGCACAAGCCGAGGAGGTCTCAGACCTAGCTCTGGGATGCTGACTCAAGGATCCGTGAACCCGGAGTAGCAATGACATCCAGACTATAAAATCTAACAACACCTGCTGCAGAGGGACGCCTCTTGCCAAGGCAATCGATGAGGCAATCGCCCTGGTTGAGTGAGCCCTGATTCCCAGAGGCGAAATGTAACCACGTGCCTCATAGGCTAGGGCAATGGCATCTCTCACCCAGTGTGACAGAGTCTGTCTAGTGGCAGCCGCCGCCCGGTTGCGACCCCCATGGCAAATAAAGAGCTGCTCTGACTTACACCACTGGCTAGTGCGGTGAACGTAGATCCTAAGAGCACGTACTGGACAAAGTAAGTGAAGTCTTTCCTGCTCTGGAGCTGTGAAAGGCGGAGGACAGAAGGCTTTGAGAACAACTGGGTGGATGGTCGAGAATGGAACCTTGGGAAGATAGTTCGGGTGAGGATGCAGGATAGCTTTGACTAGCCCAGGGGCAAAGTCTAGGCAGGATGGGGAGACTGACAGAGCCTGCAGATCCCCAATCCTCTTCAAAGAAGTAATAGCCATGAGAAAAACCATCTTAAGAGACAGAAACCTGACAGGCGCTGACTCTAGTGGTTCGAAAGGGGTGTCGGCCAGGCCTTCGAGTACGATAGTTAACGGCTTCAACCGTTTAGCTCCATGAATAAAACGGGCAACTAAATGGTGTTTGCCCACAGAAACCCCGTCATTCAGAGCGTGACAAGCCGAAATAGTGGCTACGTAGATTCTGAGCGTACTAGGGCATAAGCCCGAGGACAACTTTTCTTGCAGAAACTCCAGCACTGAAACAATCTGGCAGTGAACTGGGTCTATGTGTCTTGCCATGCACCAATTTTCAAATACACTCCATTTGAGGGCATAAGTTCTTCTAGTGGAGGGAGCCCTGGCACTTAAAATGGTTTCAATTACGCTGGCTGAAAGCCCAGCATGTCTCAGTTGGTCCCGTTCAGGGGCCAAACGTGAAGCTTCCAGAGCTTGGGCCGGGGATGAAGTATTGTCCCCTGTGCCTGAGACAGAAGATCCCTCCTCACTGGAATCACCCAGGGTGAGGCGTCGAGGAGAGATATTAGATCCGAGAACCACACTCTGGTCGGCCAATGGGGCGCTATCAATAAAAGGTGCAACCCCTGTTGACGAACCCTCGCCAGGACTCCCAGGAGCAGAACTATAGGTGGAAACGCATAAAGGCGTAACCTGGGCCACGTGTGGGCCATTGCGTCCAGACCCAAGGAAGCTGGAGGAGTCAGAGAGTAGTAAAGGGGGCATTGTGCTGCTTCTTGTGAGGCAAAGAGGTCCACCTCTGCAATGTAAAATCTTTCCCAGATTTGACTGACTACTTCGGGGTGGAGCTTCCATTCCCCCTGTTCTACAGCTTGTCTGGATAGCAGGTCTGCTCCTACATTCATGTGCCCTGGAATGTAAATCGCCCTGAGGGAGAGGAACTTGTCCTGTGCCCAAAGCAGAACCTGGTGCGCTAGCTTGATCAAGCGGCGCGAGCACAGTCCACCTTGGTGATTTATGTACGAGACTACCGCAGTGCTGTCCACTCGCACTAGGACATGGTAGCCTCTCAACTGCTGGAGGAAGTGTTTCAGGGCCAGAAACAGAGCCATCATTTCGAGGCAATTGATGTGCCACGCGAGATGACGACCTCTCCAGCTCCCTTGTGCTGGACGGCCATCCAAGACCGCACCCCAGCCTGTGAAGGAAGCGTCTGTCGTTAGCATCTTGCGACGACAAGACGGACCTAGAGTGGGACCCAAAGTCAGAAACCGGGGTCTGAACCACATAGAAAGGGTACGAAGCCCCCGGCGCGTAACCCTTATTAGCCTCTGGGGGTTGGCCCCTGAATGAAACCCCCTGGCTCTTAGCCACAGCTGAAACGCTCTCATGTGCAGAAGGCCCAAAGGTATCACCGTGGACGCAGCCGCCATGAGGCCTAAAGATTTTTGAAAGTGATGAACAGTGACCTTCTGGCCTAGCTTGATTTCCTTCAGGGTGTTGAGAATGGATTCGACACGAGCTTGGAGTTGAAAGGCGGAGGACGATGTGCAAATTGAATCCTGTAGCCTGTGCCTACAGTCTTTTGTACCCAAGGAGATATGCCTGGCAGTAGTTTCCACGCTGCCAGCTCCTCCGAAAGGGGCACGAGCTTTGACACTTCAGCTGGATGGGGGGGTGTTAGGTGTTGGGTATCCTGAAGTATGGCAGGAGATACCCGAACACCCAACTCTTCGTTAGAGACCGGCGCTCCCCGAAACACTAGTGGTGGCGGGGATTGAACACCGGCTTCCAGGGAGTGCCAGGTAGGAGGCCCTGTTTTGTGATGAAAATAGAGGCACCCCTCCTTGGGGGGAACACCCCCACAGCCCCAGGTGCACGAGTCTCAGGGCTTCTTCTTCGAAGAGAGGAAGCTCCTTAGATCTGGTCTTTTTGAGGCAGATTTCTGAGAAGGGCGGCGAGCCCCACCCCAGTCTTTACGAGGGGGTGTGCGGCTGGTCACGCTCTCCTTCTGGACCTCACGCCTGATAGGGGCAAGACCTGGCCGGGTGGCCGATGGTCCCGGTTCTTGAGCACGACGGGGAAGGAACCTCCCAAAAGCCTGTTCATATAGCTTCGCCTCCCGAAACCTAGTGGCAACGGAATTAACAGAATCACCAAAGAGGCCAGAAGGCGAGACGGGGACATCAAGGAGGACAGCACGATCCTTATCCTTGATGCCCGAGAGGTTCAGCCACAATGCCTCTCCGTGGATACCATGGCAGCCATGGAACAGCCCACAGCACGGGCCGTCTGCTTGGTTGCACGGAGAGACAGGTCTGTGGCTCGGCGCAGGGTTAATTCGTCATGGAAGCACCTTAATAGGGAGAAGATCACAGTACTCACATTCTCCCTGAAGCCAGAGGCGAGCGTGTTCTTCCCCCAAGCACTCGAGACAAAACTCGTGAAGATCGCCCTCTGAAAGAGATCTATTGCACTGAGGCACGCATCTCTTAAGCAACTCCGCCATATCGGTGAGTTAAAGCTGTTATTTTTATACATGCACACGCAAACACAAAGCTGTCCTGAAGACAAAAAGATCTGAGGATGTTTCCGGTTCACTTCTATTTATAACCTGCAGGTGCACCTTATTCGGTGACGTCATGCCTAGCACAGGTTATAAGCCGAAGGTATTCGGCGGGTTTGACATGCACAGGCTTCATAACCGGGCAACAAAGAGATGTTCCCATAGCGTTTTCATGCAGCATTGAGTATAGCTTTTGAAAGGGAACATGCTTTAATTGTTTTAGGGGGTGAAAACTAACATGGAGGACAAATTGCTGGTAAAAAAAGGCAATATAGAGTAGTTCCACCAGTCAATATTTTTGGATTTGCTATACACTTGTAATGAAAAGCAATAAGCAATACTATCACTTTGTTATTCATCCTGCAGATCTGTAATAAAAAATGTTTTTACTGCTGTAAAATAGATTTTGTCAACTTATTATTTTATCATGTTGCACCATGACACTTTCTGCAATATATGAAACTTTAATGCTAATGACTGCAGAGGCCTCAACTTCTTATAAAGACTCATAAAGACTTCTATAAATTTGACTGGTTTGCCTAGTCCCCGACCATGCTACCACTTCTAAAATTTTACATTGTTCATGTACAGTATTACATAGTCACACATACAGCATCCAACAATGCAAACAGAAAAAAAAACACGAGAGGGAACTAAACATTCCTGTCTCCCACTAGGATCAATGACGGCCAGAAACTCCAGATTGTTTTGTGGCCTACAGACATAACCAGCTCAAATCATGATTTCCAAAACACACACACTTTTACCTTCCTATACACTAGACTACTGATCATGCACATCTGGTTTGAATCCCTCACACCTGTCACACCGACATGAGATAGTGATGGTTGGCCTAAATGACCAGTTGTCATGCACACTCATAACACGACCGGCACTAGGACCCGGAAGTAATACGGTCGGGTTTCAGGAAGCATAAAAGGAAACAAGATGACGCCTCACATTGCTCAGTCATTGAGTTATGCCCATGCTATCGCCGACGCCTCGCTCGTCCAAACGTGAGTACTCACTTTCTTGGGTTATCGCTTCTGATTGGGTGTGTGTATTTAGAACGCGGGTTTATTTGTGTAAACTCCTGCTCTCGCTTCGGGAGAGTTCTAAGAATAACTAGCGTGGTTATCCTGCCTGCTCGCGCTACTTCCGCGTTTGGGTTTACCATCCACGCTACAGGGCTAACTGCTAGTCTTCTGCTTCATCTCCGGTTAGTCCGTGACACCAGTGGCTGGACAGGCTGGCCTTTGGGGTTGGGACTTGGTTGCCCATGATCCTGTCACCAGTTTATTGGTGTATAATTGATAAAAGTTATTGAATTCACTTTTTTTTTTTTTTTCAATTGGTGTTAATGCTGTGGCTGATAGGTGTATGCGCCTAACAAAACATTTTTGACTGTTTAAAATGACTTTTTATAATTATAACCGGGTTGGACTCCCAGTCAGTGTCCAAACCTCAACCACTGGGTGTAGCGTCGGTCCCAAGCCCGAGGAAAATAGGCGGGTTGCGTCAAGAAGGGCATCCGGCGTAAAACCTGTGCCAAGTTGTAGTGCAGACCAAGCATCCGCTGTGGCAACCCCTTGCCAGGAGGAGCCAAAAAACCAACAACAACGCTTATTTAAATAATGAAAACATTAACTATATCTGGACAGCTGGTTTCTGTAAGTGCTCATTAAGAGCAGTACTCATGTTTGTGCCTTGTGAATAGGAGGAGAGTGAAAGAGTGAAATACACACACATTCACACAAAATCAATTATTTTCTGCATCTTTTTCTTTTCTTCTCTCCTTCTCTTTGCATCAATAACGTTCTTTTTAGACTGCACTTCCTCCATTATTGTTATTATTATTATTATTATTATTATTATTGTTGGTCACATCACTAGTCTCTATCTTTTTGATTGCACACATGTGTGTGTATATTTGTTTTTATTTGCTTATTTTCATTGTTATCTTGTTAGATGTTCCTGAGCTTTGGCAGTATGAATGCCCAAATTTGCCAAGCCCCATTAAACACCCTTTGAACCTTGAGACTGAAATAACACATGTACTCATCATTTGTTGCAGCTTCCTTAAAGGCAACTCACAATAACATTTTATATAACAAATATTAGAACAAACAATAGTTTTTTTTTTCTGGAGTTCTAACAAACTTTAAATAAGATTATACTTTAGAATGGATAAAATAAATTCAACAAATATTGAATAGATAATTTAAACAGTTAAATAATGATTGTTCTGATGATTTTTTCTTTATTTTGAAAGGTGTAAAGTTCTGACTCAGTACATATACCCTTACTGACGTGTATAGTGACTCGGGACTTTCTCTAGTCTGGTCAGTGAGGACACATCTGAAAAGATCTAATCTGCTGTCATGCACGAAACTGAGTCAAAGCGAAACTCAGCTCAGTCCTGCAGTTCAGTGGTTATGAGCCAGAACATTTTAAACATTCTTTCAAATCTCCAGTTTCTCTGTACTGAAGTTCAAGTTGATTACATGATTTTAATAATAACAACAATAACATTACTAGTATTATTATTATTATTATTATTATTATTATTATATTATTATTATTATTATAGACCACAGGTATGCATGACAGCAGTGTGGGTTAGTGGGTTTACATGTAAAATAAGAGAACATAAGACCAGGTAGTTTTTCTGCAGATACCAATCTCTCTACAAAGATTTCCTTCTGCAATCATCACACACCTTCTATTGAATATCAACGCCAGGTTTCAGAAGCTGGTAAGAATCTCTCTCTCTCTCTCTCTCTCTCTGTCTCTCTCTCTCTCTGTCTCTCAGTTAAAGATCATTAGTGTCCACTTTCAGAAAGGTGACTTTGTCTAGATTAGTCTCAGCATGAATCCATCTTTTAAGACTGAATAAATTTTAGAATATGATGTGATGTGTAAATATGTTTAATAAATGTACTGTATGATCTACAGCATGATTAAACCAATACGTGATACATACATATATATATATATATCAGGATACCAGGCCACTGCAGAACAGAGTCGTGGCATTCAGTTTTTATTTTACTATGGGGGTCTAAATAAAATATTTATATTTATGATATTTATAAGATTTAAAGATTAAAAAATAATAAATTAAAAACATTGTGGAAAATATATAAGTTGGGCCTGATTATCTTGGTTAGGAAGAACTTATACATGAGTGAATTACATCATAGCAGTCATGTTTGTATTGCAATGAATTAACATTTATTTATTTATTTATTTATTTATTTATTTATTTATTTATGTTAATTTTTATGTAAATTATAATGTCTGGATGCTAATTACCTCAAAATGAATAATGATTTCCAAGTTCACAGGTTATCTCATTTAAAATAAAACCTTGTAATTAAGGGGTCTCTATAAAATAAAATAGAAAAAAAAAATGGAAACAAAAATATAAGTTTGGCTTGATTATCCTGGTTATGAAGAACATATACATGGAAACTTTTTTCAGGTTGGTAGATTAAACTTTGTATTATAGGAAATGTAAAACCAGCTTTACCGCAGTAGCAGACTGAAGAGTCTAACGTAAAACAGATTAGACATGCTTTCTGTGCACTACTGACCACAAATACCCAAGCGTCTGAATATGAAACTTACTTCACCGCAGTATAAATCAGCACCTTTCAGCCCGTGTGCACCGTCACTGTGCATGATAAACATAACCTTCATATTCTTTTTCATTATGAATGAACAAGCGGATTGTTGTTAAACTGCACATTAATGGGGAAAAATCATAATGAAAGAAAAAAGACATGCACAAGTGCAACTATTACTGTATGCTCCCTGACAACACTATTTAAATGCACAGAAATTTAGAAAAAACTTACAAATAAACATACTGAGCAAAAATCTCAGACATACAGTATGTAGAGAACTGCAGTAAAATTATTATTATTATTTTTTTTTTAGAATTTTAAATCTAAATCAGATTTTTGTTAACAATCATGTGTCTTTGTTCCTGTGTTTACCTGTCGTCTGGTAGATTTCTGCTCTCCACACACTCGTCCTCTGTGCATCAGGATGAATCTCGTCACTCTGGTGCTCCTGCTCTCTGCTCTCTTCTCACTGACCCTGATGGAGGTCGTGAATAATTTTGACAAGTCTAAGTGCGCAGAGTTCTTCATCCGAAGCCCAAATAAGAAAACCATCATCACCCCGACGGTGTTTAAGGGGTACCAGTATAAGATGATTTGTTAGTACTGGAAAAACAAATATCAATTTGCAACACTATTCGACACAAGAGACAAAGAACAGCCTACAAGTTCTTTAGTCTAAAAGAAACCATGAATCTGTCGCTTTCTGAAAACATCCGAACTGAAGAGTGGAAGAATGAACCTCAGGTGAATGAAGCATCATGAAACTGTTAAGATTGACTATTCTAAAAAAAAAAAATGAAAAAAAAATAATCAAAAAGCATGATGCATTTCTAACTAATTAAACTATTTGAATGAGTCAATAATGAATCAATCAATAATTTATTCATATAGCACTTATTAATAACTTCAAGTTGACCAAAGACCGTCACATAACAAATAGAGAAGAAAAACAATAAGATAAAGAAACATATTAAATCAACACAACACAAATAATAATAATAATTATAATCATAATAATAATAATTAAGAAATAGATAGAACTTACAATAAAAAATATATTTAAAAAATATAGACACAAAAAAATTAAGGACATAGATCAACATAAAATAAAAATAGAATTTTAAGAAATGAAAACAAAATGTTTTAGATATACCATGGTAAAACTAAATATTGGTATGAATAAATGTGGTTTAAAAGTCTTTTATTTTTCATTTTATTCTAACAAAAAATGTCCCAACTTTTCCAGTACTCAGTTTTTGCTTTAGGGATGGTATAACTGTATCAGTGAGAAATGTGTGGAATAAAATACTCAGTGTGTTGAGGTGAAAATGGTGGTGTGTGGTGAAGCGGAGTTACTGCTCCACTCTGATTACTGATTTTCTTCATATCAAAGTGTTTTATTCTTCTATTGGCACACTTCATGGCAATTTATTACATTTATACTCTTATGTATTAAAAAAAATAACACATGGTAGTTTTTATCCACTTCTGATCATGTTTAATGTTCTTGAATCACATCATGTGGTAGAAATACAAATAAAAAAATTCACTGTAATATACAGTAAATATGTTCCCTTTCAAAAGCTACACTCAATGCTGCCTGAAAACGCTATGGGAACATCTCTTTGTTGCCCGGTTGTGAAGCCTGTGCATGTCAAACCCGCCGAATACCTTCGGCTTATAACCTGTGCCAGGCATGACGTCACCGAATAAGGTGCACCTGCAGGTTATAAATAGGAGTGAACCGGAAACATCCTCACGAATTTTGTCTTGAGTGCTTGGGGGAAGAACACGCTCGCCTCGGGCTTCAGGGAGAATGTGAGTACTGTGATCTTCTCCCTATTAAGGTGCTTCGTGCGCGGCTCGCTTTCTTTAAAGAGAAACCGCGAGCCGCGGCGCATTCCTGGGGCTCGCGTGCTGATCTGGCAGACGCGCACTAGACGGAATTTCCGATTTCTCTCTCGCTCTCTCTCTGGATTAGGAAGTTTTTCCGGCGCTTCTTGTGATGGAGCGGAAGAATCTTCCTCTCTCGCTTCCATGGAGGTAGCCTCCTCACAACGCTCCTCCAGTGCTCAAAGAGCTTATGAGGAATTATTAGAGGTTGTGACGCGTGCGGTCGAGCGATTGTATATCAACTGACCGCAGAAGCGAGATTCCTCTAAGCGTTCAAGACTAGACGACAGGTTTCTGTCAGGTGGCCGGGGGGAGGAGCCTCAACGCCTCTCTCTCCCCTTCTTTGGTGACCTCCATGATGAGTTAACCCTTTCATGGAGCAGGCCATATTCATCGCGTGTTTTTGTACCATCGACTTCGACTTAGTCGAATATCGTTGATGCGAAAGCACGCTGTTATATGATGATGCCCCAGACAGAAGAGACGCTTGCGGGCTATCTCTCTCCTGGGACATCATCCTCCCTGAAAAAGCCCACCCTCCAAGCCGTGCAGACTGACATCTGCTTTGGTAGGTAAAGCTTTTCAGGCAGCAGGACAGGCTGGCGCTTCACTGCACACCATGGCGGTTTTGCAGGCTTACCAGGCTGACCTGCTGAAGGACCTGAGCACCGGCGGGGTGATTGATGACAAGGCGTTTGCAGAGCTGCGCTGAGCCACAGACCTGTCTCTCCGTGCAACCAAGCAGACGGCCCATGCTGTGGGCTGTTCCATGGCTGCCATGGTATCCACGGAGAGGCATCTGTGGCTGAACCTCTCGGGCATCAAGGATAAGGATCGTGCGGTCTTCCTTGATGCCCCCATCTCGCCTTCCAGCCTCTTTGGTGATGCTGTTAATTCCGTCGCCACTAGGATTCGGGAGGAGAAGCTATATGAACAGGCTTTTGGGAGGTTCCTTCCCCGTCGTGCTCAAGAACCGGGACCGTCAGCCACCCGGCCAGGTCTTGCCCCTATCAGGCGTGAGGTCCAGAAGGAGAGCGTGACCAGCCGCACACCCCCTCGTAAAGACTGGGGTGGGGCTCGCCGCCCTTCTCAGAAATCTGCCTCAAAAAGACCAGATCTGAGGAGCTTCCTCTCTTCGAAGAAGAAGCCCTGAGACTCGTGCACCTGGGGCCGTGGGGGTGTTCCCCCCAAGGAGGGGTGCCTCTATTTTCATCACAAAACAGGGCCTCCTACCTGGCACTCCCTGGAAGCCGGTGTTCAATCCCCGCCACCACTGGTGTTTCGGGGAGCGCCGGTCTCTAACGAAGAGTTGGGTGTTCGGGTATCTCCTGCCATACTTCAGGATACCCAACACCTAACACCCCCCCATCCAGCTGAAGTGTCAAAGCTCGTGCCCCTTTCGGAGGAGCTGGCAGCGTGGAAACTACTGCCAGGCATATCTCCTTGGGTACAAAAGACTGTAGGCACAGGCTACAGGATTCAATTTGCACATCGTCCTCCGCCTTTCAACGGCGTGGTCTCCACTTCCGTGAAACTGGACCGAGCACATCTGCTAGCCCAGGAGTTAAAGACTCTGCTAGGTAAAGGGGCCATAGAACATGTTCCCCTTCCAGACAGAGAGTCGGGCTACTACAGTCGGTACTTTTTGGTGCCCAAGAGAGGGGGGGGGGTTGCGTCCGATCTTGGATCTTCGCGGCTTGAACCGCTATCTCAGGAAATCCAGATTCAAAATGTTGACTGTCAAAATGATTGTTTCTCAAATTCAACTAGAGGATTGGTTTGTGACAATCGATCTCAAGGACGCATATTTCCATATAGAAATATTGCCACGGCACAGGAAGTTTCTGAGGTTCGCCTTTGGGGGCGAAGCTTACCAGTATCGGGTCCTTCTATTTGGCCTAGCTCTGTCACCCCGCACATATACAAAATGCATGAATGCAGCTCTCGCTCCTTTACGACTCCAGGGCATCCGTATTTTGAATTACATAGACGACTGGCTGATTCTGGCCCAGTCTCAGGAGCTAGCGCTTCGACATCGGGATGTCGTCCTAGCCCATCTTCATTCTTTAGGATTGAGAGTCAATGCCACAAAAAGCGTTCTCCTTCCTGTTTAGAGGACAACACATTTGGGTATCACATGGGATTCGGTCACAATGCGGGCACAGTTGTCTCCTGCTCGTGTCGAATCCATTCTCAACACACTGAAGGAAATCAAGCTAGGCCAGAAGGTCACTGTTCATCACTTTCAGAAATCTTTAGGCCTCATGGCGGCTGCGTCCACGGTGATACCTTTGGGCCTTCTGCACATGAGAGCGTTTCAGCTGTGGCTAAGAGCCAGGGGGTTTCATTCAGGGGCCAACCCCCAGAGGCTAATAAGGGTTACGTGCCGGGGGCTTTGTACCCTTTCTATGTGGTTCAGACCCCGGTTTTTGACTTTGGGTCCCACTCTAGGTCCGTCTTGTTGTCGCAAGATGCTAACGACAGACGCTTCCCTCACAGGCTGGGGTGCGGTCTTGGATGGCCGTCCAGCACAATGGAGCTGAAGAGGTCGTCATCTCACGTGGCACATCAATTGCCTCGAAATGATGGCTCTGTTTCTGGCCCTAAAAACACTTCCTCCAGCGGTTGAGAGGCTACCATGTCCTAGTGCGGGTGGACAGCACTGCGGTAGTCTCGTACATAAATCACCAAGGTGGACTGCGCTCGCACCGCTTGAACAAGCTAGCGCACCAGGTTCTGCTTTGGGCACAGGACAAGTTCCTCTCCCTCAGGGTGATTTACATTCCAGGGCACATGAATGTAGGAGCAGACCTGCTATCCAGACAAGCTGTAGAACAGGGGGAATGGAAGCTCCACCCCGAAGTAGTCAGTCAAATCTGGGAAAGATTTTACGTTGCAGAGGTGGACCTCTTTGCCTCACAAGAAGCAGCACAATGCCCCCTTTACTACTCTCTGACTCCTCCAGCTCCCTTGGGTCTGGACGCAATGGCCCACACGTGGCCCAGGTTACGCCTTTATGCGTTTCCACCTATAGTTCTGCTCCTGGGAGTCCTGGCGAGGGTTAGTCAACAGGGGTTGCACCTCTTATTGATAGCGCCCCATTGGCCGACCAGAGTGTGGTTCTTGGATCTAATATCTCTCCTCGATGGCTCACCCTGGGTGATTCCAGTGAGGAGGGATCTTCTGTCTCAGGCACAGGGGACAATACTTCATCCCCGGCCCAAGCTCTGGAAACTTTACGTTTGGCCCCTGAACGGGACCAACTGAGACATGCTGGGCTTTCAGCCAGCATAATTGAAACCATTTTAAGTGCCAGGGCTCCCTCCACTAGAAGAACTTATGCCCTCAAATGGAGTGTATTTGAAAATTGGTGCATGGCAAGACACATAGACCCAGTTCACTGCCAGATTGTTTCAGTGCTGGAGTTTCTGCAAGAAAAGTTGTCCTCGGGCTTATGCCCTAGTACGCTCAGAACGTATGTAGCCGCTATTTCGGCTTGTCATGCTCTGAATGACGGGGTTTCTGTGGGCAAACACCATTTAGTTGCCCGTTTTATTCATGGAGCTAAACGGTTGAAGCCGCCCACTAGAGCCACGGACCCTTCATGGGACTTAACTATCGTACTCGAAGGCCTGGCCGACACCCCTTTCGAACCACTAGAGTCAGCGCCTGTCAGGCTTCTGTCTCTTAGGATGGTTTTTCTCATGGCTATTACTTCTTTGAAGAGGATTGGGGATCTGCAGGCTCTGTCATTCTCCCCATCCTGCCTAGACTTTGCCCCTGGGCTAGTCAAAGCTATCCTGCTTCCTCAGCCGAACTATCTTCCCAAGGTTCCATTCTCGGCCATGCACCCAGTTGTTCTCAAAGCCTTCTGTCCTCTGCCTTTCAGAGCTCCAGAGCAGGAAAGACTTCACTTACTGTGTCCAGTACGTGCTCTTAGGATCTACATCCACCGCACTAGCCAGTGGCGTAAGTCAGAGCAGCTCTTTATTTGCCATGGGGGTCGCAACCGGGGGGCGGCTGCCACTAGACAGACTCTGTCACACTGGGTGAGAGATGCCATTGCCTTAGCCTATAAGGCGCGTGGTCACATTTCGCCTCGGGTTACTCGACTGTAACCCTGTTCCCTGCTGCCGCACTGCTGGTGTGCCTGGACGTCCTTCAGACAAAATTGACCTGAGGATGTTTCCGGTTCACTCCTATTTATAACCTGCAGGTGCACCTTATTCGGTGACGTCATGCCTGGCACAGGATATAAGCCATAGGTATTCGGCAGGTTTGACATGCACAGGCTTCACAACCGGGCAACAAAGAGATGTTCCCATAGCGTTTTCACGCAGCATCTCCTTCCCGCTTTATCAGGGAACAGGGTTACAGTCAAGTAACCCGAGGTGTTTTACTATATCCAAAAAAAGTCATTAAAAAACATCTCCTGTGGCGCTATCTGTAACATGTTCATGGGTCATTTGTGAAAGCAGCTGCAAAAAAATGGCTTGATTTAATAGAATTAAGAAATTATCAAAAGATATGAACAATAACTTTTTATAAAAGTTATAACACACGTCATAATGTGTGAAGGGCCTTCTTGTTTTCCTTAGGATTATTATTTTTTTTTTCCCATCCTTTTGGACTTTTCGGGGGTCTTATCATGCTCAAAAACTCATGAAACTTGGCAGACAGTTTGGAATCTGCTGCCATCAGGATGCCTGAAAGTCTCGTGGCCCGGGGCCCAAAGGGGCCCCCACATGAGATTTTGCTGCCTAGCTCATACACACTTTCACCTAGGCACACGAAACTCAGTACACATTTAGAGCTCATCGAGCCGAACAACTTTCGTTGTTGTCCTGGGCTAAACTCAACAGGAGGCCGGTTATTTTCGGTCGTTCGCAAAAACGCACCCAATGGATTTTGATATACTCCTCCTAGGGAAATTATACAAATGCTACCAAACCCGGGCCAAAGCCGTGATAATGTCTTAAACGTAAGCCGAAAAATGATTAATAACTTTCTGTGTGGCATTATATTGAGTGAAATTATATTCAGTGACACCTTCTGTGACATCACACACACACACACGCACACACACACACACACACACACACTAATGCACTCAGGAAATATTTAGGGCCCAAACTGACATTAGCCCTGTTTTAACACACACATCACTAATGTTAATACACAAGCCTCAAACCATATCAAATCTGGAACTGTGGGTCCAGTCCAACACCTGAGGGCGAACAGAGACGGGAACAAAGAGCTTGTTTGGGGGAACAAGACTTGGGCCTGGTTCTTGTTCGAGAGTCTTTTGGACAAGGTGCTCCACATCAAGACGGGTCGTTGCCACGAGGGAATGAAGAAGGAGAATCGTCTCTGGCATGGACATGTCCTGGGGGGTGGAGAACTGTCGGGAGAGGGCATCAGGCTTGACATTTTTGGACCCAGCGCGGTATGATAATGTCAACTGGAATTGAGAGAGGAACAGTGACCATTGTGAATTCAGCCTCTTCAGGTGTCTTCAGATACTCCAAGTTCCGGTGGTCAGTCCAAAGAAGGAAGGGGTATTTTGCCCCCCCCTAACCAAAGTCTCCACTCCTCGAGTGCCAGCTTGACCGCCAAGAATTCACGATCCCCAATGCCATAGTTTCATTCTGGGGGTGTGAGACGGCAGGAGAAAAAGGAGCAAGGGTGAAGTTTGTTATCTTCAGGAGATCTCCCGGCCATGGTGAAGCGGCACTTAAGTTCCTTGAAGGCCTTATCAGCCAGTGAGTTTCATCGAAACGCGGTTTTGGATGAGGTGAGTGCCGTGAGTGGGGCCGCCACCGTGCTATAGCTTCAAATGAAGTGGCGATAAAAGTTAGCAAACCCCAGGAATCGTTGAAGTTCATGCCTTGAAGACAATGTCGGTCAGTCGGTGACTGCCTTGACCTTGGTGGGATCCATCTGGATGCCTGCAGGGGAGATGGAGTAACCCAAAAAGGAGGTGGAGGTGCAATGGAACTCACACTTTTCCGCTTTGATGCAAAGTTTATTTTCTAATAGCCGTTGCAAGACCTGGCGTACATGACATTTGTGTTCCTTTGCAGAGCGTGAAAATATTAGGATGTCATCCAGATAAGCGAAAACAAAGACATTGAGGAAATCCCTGAGGATGTCAGAAACACAGCCTGCGCATTGGTCAAGCCAAATAGAACTACGAGATATTCGTAATGGCCGGTGGGGATGTTAAAGGCAGTCTTCCACTCATCACCTTCCCGTATCCTGACCAGATGGTCGACATTCCTTAAATCTAGCTTGGTGAAGACACGGGCATCCTGGAGGAGTTGGAAGGCGGGTGACATTTGCAGAAGAGGGTAGCGGTTCTTTATCGTGATCTCGTTTAACCCTCTATAATCAATACAAGGTCTGAGGGAGAATCCTCCTGAAAAAGAATCCTCCCATCGGTGATGACGATGTGCGGATGATCCCTGCTGTGAGTGACTCATTAATGTACTGTTCCATGGCCTCTCTCTCAGGTTGAGAGAGAGAGTAGAGTCGCCTCTTGGGAGGAGAGGTGCCGGGAAGGAGGTCAATCGGGTAGTCATAGGGGTGGTGAGGAGGTAAGGAGATAGCCCGTGACTTACTGAACACCTGTCGTAGGTCGTGATATTCAGTGGGGACCTTGTTTAAATCGGGGATCTCCTCTCATGGCAAAGGCAAGGTACGGCCCATGAGATTTGACTGTAGGCATGAGGAGAGGCAGGCGGGGCTCCAATCAAGAATGCTCCTTTTCACCCAATCAATGTAGAGGTTATGTAGTCTTAGCCAAGGGAGCCCCAGTACAATGGGTGCGTGAGCATTCTGAATAGTGCGATGAGTAATGGGAATAAGTCTGCTACCATCAAGGGCCTGAACAATAAAAGGTTGGTGAAGGGGTGTGAGAGGAATGTCACTGAAAAACATGATCGCTGGTCCGGGGAAGAACTAGAAGTGGGCAGGAACGTACAATGTGACCAGCCTGACTGCAGTAGTAGCAGGCGCCATCGTCTCTGCAGTGCTGGCGTTCCTTCGAGGAGATGCGCATGTGGCCTATCTGCATGGGTTCAGGAAGTCCCTCGGGGGTGACTAAGGCCGGTGCTGAGGTGCATGGTGTGAGACATGACTGCTGTTCAGATCGTCGAATTCGCTTGCGGGCATCCAAACGTGTTGCTATGTACTCCCTGGTGTAACTGATGTATTTGGCTTGATGCCTGATGCCCTGTGAAAGAGCGATCAAAAACCCTCCTCATTTCGTCAGTAAAAGTCTTATAAGTCAACTTGGGCCACAGAGCCGTTCCCCACTCTCTTGCTTTTCCAGTAAGCAGGGTGATGATGTAGGCGACTTTAGAATGCTCTGTGGGAAATGGCGTGGCTTGTAGCTCCAGAACGAGGGAGCATTGAGATAGAAAGGAATGACACGTAGCTGGATTCCCATCATAGGTAGGTGGAGCATGGAGACGTGGTTCCTGTGCGGGGGAGAGTACCGGAGGGGGAAGTTGAGGAGAAGGTGGAGGAGGTGGCTGATTTTGAATCTGAACGGAAAGAGATTGCAGGGTTTCTTTGATGGATTGAAGTGTGTTGGTTATCTGTGTGATTTCCTGCTGATGTGTGCCTAAGAGGCCTCCTTGGCTCTCTAATGCCCCCCTCAGACGAGCTGCCTCTGCTGGATCCATTCCTTCGTGGCCAGTTTATTCTGTCAGATGCTGGTAGAGGGCGTGATGGATCCAAGCGCAGATTTGAGAGTCGATCACGGGCAGGAATTAGTGAGTGCTTGTGTTTAACTAAGCCAGAAGAGTGGTGATAGTAAAAGTGAGACGTAAGTTTAGCTCCGCGCTGCGGAGTGATCAGGAGAAGTCGCGCTGGAATGCGCAAGCGCGGAATGCCGGGTCGGATGCGACGAGACGAGGGCCGGCCTGTATGATGCACGCCTTGCGAGAAAGGCGGCAAAACTCATTTGAGGTAATTAGTTACATCAATTTTTTAAAAGAATGATGTTTCCAATTTTAAGTAAACAGAACTATTAATTTTTGAGTTTGTTGAACTTAAAAATAAATTATTACAGACAATCCGGCCCGGGGATCGAACCCAGGCCTTCCACATGGCAGGCAAAACACTTACCACTGTGCCACAAGTGCTCTATAGGTATTAGGATGGTGGAACTTTAAGGTGACAGTTACTGTCACGATTGCATACTGTAAAATATCAAATTTGATCAGCTAACTTGAAAAGTGTCATTTCTACAAACTCATAAATACCCAAAAGTTGTGACCACTCAACAAGTTCTCTTAATTTGACCCAATTGCAATTATTTAAGTTAACAGTACTCAATGTGTTTAATTACTTTGAGCATTAGGGTTTACAGTGTTCAATCTTTAATGGTTCAGTTTTTATAGACTACTTTATAATAATTATAATAATAATTACTTTTTTTTTTAAGTAAGTCATTTTGTAGCATGTATTTAATTCTGTTTCATGAGGATTTGGGAGCTTTGTAGGTGCATTATGGTTGTTTTCATGTCTTCTGCATACTCTGTGTACACAGTAAACTATCGCATTGATTGGCTCTATTGAGTGATGCGTATTACCACACCCACCCCATCCTTTATGGTGCGGGTTTAACTACAGTCAGATACCAAATAAATGCCAACATTTCATGAAATTCTGTCCAGTTATGTGTGATGCTGTGATAAAATCTGGCTGGACAGATAGAGACTGAGACTGGTTTCTTTTATGTATGAAATGTAAAGATATCATTGAAAGAGTGAGTTCTAATCAATGTAAAGACAAAATCTTTGTTTTATAATATTTATTATTATTATTATTATTATTATTATTATTATTATTACTACTACTACATCTTGTCATGGTCAGGAAGTATTGTAAAACTCAGCAGACATTTAACATTAAAAAAATTTTGTATAAAAAAGTGCAGTGTAAAGAAATAATGAGAAGACAAAATGGATCACTTTCACAGCAAGATTTTTAATAAAGAGCCGCAGAATAAAAAGAGATACATTTGTGTAATCATTTTGAAAATAATACGTGCATATTGTTTAAAAATGACAAGAGTAGCAAATCTAATTATATTTATTAAAATCATTTAGCACAAGTATGCAAGGGATAAAGAAAAGATAAACAAAGTGTCTTTTAAGCTGCTTTTTCCCTTTTCCAGCAATTTAATTACTCATTCTTTTTGTTCTGATGGAGTGTAAAAGCAGCTGTAAATAAACACCTTGATTCAGTACAATTAAAAACTGCATCAGAAGATGGGATTTTCATTCCACTTCTGATGAGGAGCAACTTAACAGAGCATTTCTTTTTCATGCTGCATAAGCTTATATCAGTAGTAACCAAAAAAAACAGTTTTTCTGTAAGTTTTTACATTTATATAGAGAATTTTAGGTTTGAAAGGAAATTTTATGTTTTCACTTGATAACCCTGGAAAAACACTAAAATTTTCATTTTCCATCAGTGACTTTCTTTTACGATACTCTACAGTGAGTCGTTCATTTAGCTCGTCAATGCTGAGGTATGTACGCTTAAATACCCCTTGCTCAGCAATGTAGGCTTGTGATGTCAGTTTATTATGATTTTTTTTACTAGTGCAAGAGAAAGCACTCCAAAAATAACTGGGAATATTAATTCCATTGTCATATCTGACTTTATTTCTTGTTATACTTATCCATTTGTCCCCTGGAACGACCCCAGTCACAATGTACGCTGGGTAACGGTGGTGTAGCTCGCAATTCTCTTGAATTTCTTTAAGCATCGGTCTCTCCACTTGATGATTCCATTGAATGTTGTTTGTTTGCGTTTGTGGTGCCATGTTAGTTAATGTGAAAGTGGAATCTGCTTGATTCTGATCAGCAGCATAGAAATGTGGAAACACATGACCTCGAGTATACCCACTATCTTTATAATCTAACGTCACAGCCTGGTGCTTAATCTTTCCCACATCTCTTGATAACTTTCTCATCTCTTTCTTGCTGTTGATATTTTCAAGCTGTTATGGAAGAGAAATTAAATAGTAATTAGTTATTTTTTTGCCCCAGAAATAAAGTCCATATTATTGGTGCAATATTATCAAAAACATCATTTTTGGATTTCTGTATTTAAATTACACTTAGAGTAAAAATGGAAAACACCACGTAACACTTTTTACTATCTATCTTCAAGTTGTTTTTACTGCACAAACAGTATTTCCTTTCTGAAAATCATTCAATTTAATATGTTCATAAATCTGTGATTAAATATTTAAACACACTGGCTGACCTGAGGTTCAAATTTCCATATTGATCTTCTTTTAGTCTTCTGTTTCTTGATGTATCTTGAGGCAGAGTAAACAGGAATCCTCTTCTGAGTGTCATACAGGGTGGCAAATCTGTATTTACCTTTCCAGAGCTGACAAATCATCTTATACTGTGGCCCTTGGAAGATAGTGGGGATGATGATGTCATCTGGGTTTCTTGGATTATGAAAGAAAAAGTCTTTGCAATTCTTCTTCCAATCATTTAGGTCCTTTGCAACCTCTGTCAATGTGAGTAAAAAGAAAGTGGGGAGCAGGAGCACCAGAGGAAGGAGCTTCATCCTGATACACAGTGTGCGAGGGGTTTCGAAGGTTTGTAAGGTGATGAAGAACAGACATGTACTGTACCTGGAGACAGGAGAACAGAAGAATAATTAAATACATAAATGACAGTAGACTTTAGCAGACTGTTTTAATAAATTGATAGATAAAATATTGTCAGTGTAGCTTAGTGCTAATCCTGGAAATAGATGGGAAACCTGTATTTATTTATTTATTTATTTATTTATTTATTTATAAATAAGAGGTGCAATGGTCATTAGAAATTCATATACAGATTCGGTTTGGACCCCGATAATAAGCTTAATGTAAGCCAAGGGTACATGGACTAACTGATTAACTAATACTTTCACTAATCACTGCTTTGACAAGTTTTGCCCATTTAAAAAAAAAGAGAGAAAAAAAAGAGCGAAACAGACAGTAGAGAAAGAAAGCAGCTAAACAGACTCTATAAGTCTGAAGATGTGTTGCTCTCAACAACGCATTTTCTGTAGTCACCTGCACACCTTATACTAAATTTAAAAAAAAATTACTTCAGTGGAATATCGACACTTTGCTGTAACATTGCATTAAGTGGTGTGGTTTGGGCGAGACTGAGCACAATAGTTCTGTTAGTCTAGAATCAGATCAGTGGTGCATGGAAGTTCAGAAAGGCTGATCTGGGCTCACGTCTGGACTGGAAACTTGATCAAATACTTGTAAAAACATCAAGGAAATAATTATACCATATTTATACAGGCATGGAAGTGCCAAGAAGAAAAGTGTGACACAACAATTAAGAAGTGAGAGACTCCCCTCCTCTAATAAAAACAAAGCTGATCCAAGCCCAGGACTAAACCCAGGAACCAGGTGTGGTATGATTCCAGTGCTACCCATTGCAGCACTTTATCTCCTATAAGAGCATTATAATAATTATCTCACTCATTCTCCATTCTGCTTATCCTGTAGAGGGTCACAGGAATGTACACCCACAGGATGGAGTACACCCTGGATGGCACACAAGCAACTCACACACTCACACATTCGTACACACACTAGGAGTTAAAAAAAAAAAAAAAAGCTTAAAGTTCATGTTCATTGGACTGTGGCAAGAAACTGGAGTACCCAGAAGAAACCCACCAAGCACGGAGAGAACATGCAAACTCCAAACCCAAAGCAGCAATGGAGCCCTCAACCCTGGATGTCTACAGCCGCAGTACCTATAGTTTAGTGTATCAAAACATCCAACTAGATCACTTACTCACTCATCGTCTATACCGCTTGTTCTATATACTGAGTCACGAGGAACCTGGAGCCTATCCTAGGAGACTTAGGGCATGGGGCAGGGTACACTCTGGACAGGATGCCAAGCCATCGAAGGGCACACACACACACACACACACACACACACACACACACACAAACATATGCTCATTCACATATTAAGGGCAAACAGGGAAACTAATTTGCTTGTCTTTGGACTGTGCGAGGAAACCGGAGCATCTGGAGGAAACCCATGAAACACTGGGGTGAGGTGGGGTCCAGTTCCCGTTCACAGTGCCACCCACTAAGCCACCATGCCGCCACCAACTAGATCAATTGTACTGATTTTTACTATTTAAAAATAATCTACAGCATAATTACACAGTAAACATTCATATCTACAATAGGAGTAAGAGTAAGAGTATCTTATTGTAAATAGTAAATATTTGATATATATATTGTATATGTACATGGAATGGAGCCCTCAACCCTGGAGGCAGTACCAACCACTATGCCACCGTGCCGCTGATGGGCTAATCTTTTACATTTAAAGCAAATACAGAGTCCAGGGTACAGATTACACAGTCAAATTTTTATTTAACTTAATACTTAAAAAGGCATCTCTTTAAACTTGATTGATAAAATGCAAACCATGCTTACTGACTTAAACATATAGATCATTCAGTCATTTTATTAAATATATTAAATCATCATATCCTCAAATTAAACAAAAAACAGCACGAGAAAAGAGAGAGAGAGAGAGAAAGTTTCCTACCACGAGTTGCTGGAACTTGATGTCGAAGTTCAGAAGGTGTGAGATAATTGCAGAGATCTTTGAAGTGAGAACTTTGTCTGTAGAACAACAGGCTAGTCTCTTGCTCTTCTGTCTCAGATAAGCACATTATAACCCTCCTGTCACATGTACCTGTGGTCATGATTTCTTGTCTACCTAATTTCTCTAGAAGTTGTGGTTAAAGTTGTGTTAAAGAAGTTGTGGAGGTGAAACCCCTTAATTCCTGTTCCAACATTCTTCTTCTTCTTCTTCTTCTTCTTCTTATTATTATTATTATTATTAATTTTATGAATTAAAATGACAAATATTCTTGTAACTATACATGAATACAAGTATTAGTCAAACTCAACCTTATTCTCAATTCTGCTACGTGTACAGTACCTACATACCGTATAGAGAATTAAACTTATGTTACTCTCAGTCCTCTTACAAACAACAATAAGTACAAAAAACAAATGTTAAAGAACAAAAAAGTATTTAAGAAAAATACAAAACCTTAACCAGTGGTTTAGATAAATAACTTTATCCGTCCTGCAAAAAGGGACAGATAACAGATAACACACAACAGAAGGTCGATACGGGAACAACTACAGTGCACTCCGAGCTACCTCGGCCGGAATTGCCGTTCATGGACATACATCCTTCTTTAAAATGTTTGCACCGTTCAAATGTTTTATTGTGGCTAAGAGTCTCATCACTGTACTGTGTTTAAATGTCAACAAGTTTTATTTCATATCCCTTGGTGATGGAAAATACCTTACAGTTTTGATACAGGATTTTAAATTCTCATTAGATATTAGATCCTGGTTACTGTTGACTGATTCTAGGCTTCTTCATGATCCTCCAGACAGGCCTAAAAAGCTGACGCCCTCTCCTTTCAGACCTTTTGTGAGATGTTTATTTACACCCAATCATTAAAACCATTTCACTCTTATGTTGCCCCTGACAAATTTGAAGAAAGTAAAAACATATATATTAGAGAAGGAAAGCTACCACATCAAGTTAAAAACTATTTGTTACAGAACCAACCTCATTATTACCTAAATACTTGCAAAGTTCTAGCATCTTAAACCAGCCAGTTCACACCTCCAGACCTTAACCAGCATCATTTGAGCTTTCTTCTTCTTCTTTTTTTTATTTTAACCACACAAACATGTGGTTTCAATACATGCCATGCTGCAAGTTAAAAAGTGCAGGCTGATTAACAAAAAGAAATATGTCTGATAAAACAATTAGAAAATAACGTGATAAGTGTTTATTTCTTTACACAAAACTAGAAACTATTAGAAAGAATGACATGCAACAAATATGTAAATGCAGAGAAAATGATTCCTTCACCCGAGGCCCAATATTTAAACTTTAGAACTCAGAAAGCCCAGTGAGCCACTGAAACAGGAGCTGGACCTACAGAGCAACTAAACCTACAGGCTCACTAAAGTCTGGGTAAAGAACATGTAAATAATAAGAACAATGTTTAATGCATCTTTTCTGTACAGGTATGTAAAGTTGTGTGTAGAGTATGAACCAGACACCTCTGCGTAGCATGAGGACATCAGGACATCACCCATGTCATGTGAACCTCTAACAAACCAAGGATGTGCCATCATTATTGCTGTTCAAGTTGTGTTAAAAACATGCTCTAACATCCAGCTTTCAGGGACCAGTTCAAGACCTCAAGAGTCATTTTCATTTTTAACCTGTTTCAGTAACCCACTGGTGTGACTTGTCTCACACCATTTTTATTTTGTCAAGCCTTTAGTGTGTTGAAACAAGATGCTTTTGTAGTAAAGAAAGAAAGAAAGAAAGAAAGAAAGAAAGAAAGAAAGAAAGAAAGAAAAATAATCTCTATCTCAAACTTCTGGGTTTCTGAAGTTCAAATGATGCTTGTTAAGGGCTAGAGGTGTGGCTGGTTTAAGATGTTAGAATTCTGTAAGTAGTTAAGTAATAATGAGGTTGTCACAACGTGGAGCTGAACGAGGTGAATCCAAGTGTAGATGACGTATTAAAATGATATGCGAAAGCGAGGTAGGAATGCAGAAGCGAAGGTCAATACCCGGAGATCAGTCAAAGTAGCCTCTAAGCCAAATCGTAAAACAAGAGCCGCAGTCAAAAGAGGAAGTGCTAAATCGGTAACCGGGAAATCAAGCAGCGGAGCGAAAATCCCAAAAAACGTAAAACAAAAGCCGTGATAAAAAAGATGAAGCGCGAGATAAAAATCCGAGAAATCAAGCAGCGAAGCAACAATCCAAATCGAAAGGTGAGAAACGAGAAAACGAGAAACAAACTAACTTGCCAACGTGAAATCATACAAAAAAAATGCGAGAGAATCGTGGCAAAAAATACACAATATAATCCAGCGATTAAAGCAGTGCGCAGCTTAAAAACATGGAGGATCATGAGTTCCGTAGTCTCCTTGGCAGAAGCGGGCTGCCTTGGAAAAACGATCCACTACGGTCATGATACAGGTGTGGCCATCAGAGGGAGGTAATCTTGTCACAAAATAAAGCGCAATATTGGACTATGGGGCTGCGTTGATGTGTTTATATCGCTGACAAACATCACAAGCTGCCACAAAGCCGGAGACATCCTCCTTTATGGTTGGCCACCAAAAGCGCTGCTGGACTTGGGACAGGGTTCGGGCAGAGCCAAGGTGGCAAGAGAGCTTGGAGCAATGTGCCCATTCCAGGACCTAGGTGTGTAGAGTGCATGTGGTGATTAGAGGGTCCATTACTGGGGCCTGGTTCGTGGGACAAGGCATGCTTCCCCTTTGTTCCTATATCTAGCTCAGCCACTGCAAGCAAGCAAGGCGAAGGGACGTGGTGTTACTGGCAGTGGAGTCTTGGGTGGGGGTGAACTGCCTAGAGAGAGCATCTGGTTTAATATGATTAGATCCTGGACGGTAGGAGAGGGTCAAATTGAACCTGAGAAGAAGGAGCAGGGGTGCAGTTTGTTGTCATGGGCAGACCTCTGAGAGAGAATGCCTCCTACTCCAGTGCTGGCGGCGTCAACCTCCACAATAAACTGACGAGACGGGTCCGGGATGGTGAGGATAGGAGTGGACGTGAACAGCTTCTTAAGTTTGGTGAAGACCCGCTCGGATTCCTGGTTCCAACAAAAGGGAGAGGTTAGAACTGTTAGGGAGCAGTGATAGAGCCGTAGCTTCGAATGAAACGGTAATAGAAGTTGGAGAACCCAGGAACCTCTGAAGTTCCTGATGTGAGGTGGGAGTTGGCCAATTCGTGACAGCTTGAAGCTTGGCGGGTTCCATCTGGATCCCTGAAGGCCCAATGCCAAATCCAAGGAACGTGGTTGACGTGGTGTGGAATTCACACTTCTCTGGTTTCACAAACAGTTTATTCTCTAGGAACCTCTGTAGCGCCTGCCAAACATGCTGGTGATGCTCCTTTAGGTCTCGCGAAAAGATCAGGATGTCATCCAGGTAGACAAACACTGATAAATTGAGAAGGTCTCTGAGTACATCGTTTATGAGGGCCTGGAAAACTGCGGGGGCATTAGTGAGGCCAAATGAAACTACTAGTGGTGTTGAAGGCCGTTTTCCACTTGTCACCCTCTCGGATACGGACATGATGGTAAGCATTGTGTATGTCGAGCTTGGAGAAAATCTTGGCTCCTTGGAGAAGCTCAAAGGCGGTAGCCATTAGCGGGAGTTGATACCGGTTTTTCAAAGTGATCTCATTCAGGCCTCTATAATCTATGCAGGGACAAAGGAAACCATCGTTTTGGCCACAAAGAAAAACCCGGCCCCCCGCCGGAGAGGAGGAAGGATGAATGATCCCCACCGCAAAAGATTCGGTGATGTAACGGTCCATGGCTTGACATTCTTTGGGTGACAGTGAGTATAGAGGCCCTTGGGGGGGAAAGGTGCCTGGGAGCAGATCAATGGCGCAGTTGTATGGCTGGTGGGGAGGAAGAGAAATGGCATGCGTTGGTCTGGAGGTCTCTTTGGAGTTTTTTAGTGCCCTCTAGCGCTCCCAGCTGAACTTGAGGACGCCTCCTCCATACTGGACAGTTCTTAAGTACATGATCCATGTGTCTGCAGCAGAAGCAGGCGGCGGCAGCGCCGCCGCTCTTCTGGCTAGACGCGGGTTATGCCCTGTTGTATTGGTTCCACCTGAGGATTGGCCTCTCTCCTTGGTGAAGCTTTAACAGCTTGTGATTTGTCTCCCTTCCATGACATGAGTGATCGAACACCCTTTTCATCTCTTTAGCAAAGTTCTCATAGTTAGAGCAGCAGGGGTCGTGAAATTAGAAAACCCAAAGTCAGTAGATTCAGACTGATTACGCTTCGCCTTGTGAAAAATTAACATATAACAACATATAACGACATATAACAGTAAAGTCACAGAAATAAGGTGTAGTTGTGTCTTGACATGTGGTAAATGATATCCTCAAAATTGCTTGCTCAGGTTGTAGCTATAAATCTACACACACATGTCTATAGAAAGCGTAACGTGTCTGCTTTTAAATGAGGCAACCTCAATCAAAAATAAATTTGCTCATTTTATGTCATTCGTATGAATCCAAGGAGAGATACAGTCTTTTTGCTGCACTTCATTATCTGATAATGACCTGAGACATAACACGCTCACCCCTGAGTCACAGGGAAACAGACACGGTTAATTTACATACAAGGCCACGCCCCCAAACACACACACACACACACACACACACATACACACACACTCACACACACACACACACACACGCAGATTCTGTAATTTTAAGCACTGTACAGGTTCCCTAGGCTCTACAGAATATTCTGGAAAGTGGGAGGAGTTTAGTGCTACCTCAGAACAATACTGAGCCACCAATAGAGAACAAAGAAAGAGAATTCAGCAAGCTGTTACCAGTCTTATATAATCCTGATTCTGATAATATAAAATTAATATTATTTTTTTTTTCCTCATTTTCTCGCAGGCTTTTGACAGCTTATGTGAAACATTGTCATGTATGCATGTACATAATACTGCTAATCATGCTAACATATTGCCGCATGAAGCTTAGCAAAAACATGTTAGCTCATGGTGGCTAAGCTAATGCCTTATGTAGCTTACAGATGTTCGTCAATATCAGCTGTGGTGTAAATATATTTTACACCGTTTTGGATAGCTTTAGCTTATGGTAGCTATTTGGTTCTGTTTTTGGTTAACTTATGATACTGCTACCTACAGTATAACGTTATTTAGCACAAACACTTTAGCTCTCAGTAGCTAAAATACTGCCTTATGTAGCTCACAGATGTTTGTGATATTCTGGTGTAAATGTAAATCGTAATGCAAAAAGTATCAATCATTGTATAACATTACAAAAGCTTGTGTTGTCTTTATGTATGTAGCTTGACAAAAAGCTTGTGTACTTTTTACTAAGCTTAACACATTAATAGTGATTGATGATAATGTACAGTAATTTTATTGTGTTATCATGCTTATGTTGTTGTTTTTTTCCCCCCTATTTTGTATACCGTTGTGACAATGAAAATTATCATCCACCTGTTTGATAGAGAAAACATGCAAACAAGCAGGCAAGATACAGATAGTCCACCACTGTTTCATGGAAAACTGTCATTCCTGCCCGCGTGGGAACCTGGAGGTCTACGACTGGGGGAATGCTGGATTTGGGATGGATCTCTTGTGGTTTTAGAGCGGTTGACCACACGATAAGACTTCACTTGTGACTGCGAACAACCAACACATGGACTGACCTCAGATGTCAAGAATGTTGCCACTGCTGGTCACAGGATCTGTGTGCATTGTAAGTCAGTGTATGGTAAGCAGCAAAAAAACACCATGGAAATGCCAGGTATGTGGTTTTTTTACAGGAACTGCTTTTTGAGAGCGGCACAAAGATTGTCATACATGTATGTATTATTTTCTTGTAGCACTTCCCTCTCTGTTACTTTCCTGACTGAAAGGCTTATTACTGTATGTAGCTCATTATGCGGGTCTTTTTCTTCTCTGGTGTGATTTATTTTCTGCAAAATACATACATACTGTACAATCTGTACACACAATCTGCTCGCATATTACTGTTATCTGATTCAGTTTGTGCTGAATACAACACGATCAGACATTAGCCATTTATATGTTAAGAAGTAAGAAAAATACACAAATGTCAGGACATGTCAGAACTTCTTTATAGCCCAAAAAACCTACAGACTCCTATTATTAAGCAGCAATTTGCACTACCGTATACCAGCACCAGCATCACGGCGCTATAATGCTTGGCACCTTACTGATGCTGCTTCCCAACATACAGTACCAGCACCAAAAGACAACATATGCTGGTATAATTGCTGTTCAAGCTGGTGACCAGCTATGCTGGTCTACGCTGTTTCCTTCAGCAGCATATGCAGGAATGTTGGCCCTGAATGCTTCTGACCAAGGAACAATCTGCTGTTATAGAGGATTAATAGAGATTAATTATTCACGGGCTAATGATTAGCTGCGACTGGCTGCACTTTACCCTCTTAAATCCTGTAGAAGCAGTAAGGATATTTTTATTACAAAAAACATGTGGATTAAAACAACAATTAAAAGACTAAAAGCTTTTGAACATTACTGTATGGTGCAATATATTGAAACCTGGGATTGTGAGCATAATTCCTTTCGGAAGTGTGCTTGTATATCAAAACACTCATAAACCAAAACATATATTCGTTTCATTACCCAAAAAAATAAATACATAAAACAATTTTACACAGTAAGCCTTCCTGCTCTCTTATTTATCGGGGGGAGGACTACTGTGTGGGATGACTTTCACAAACACACACACACGCTAACGGCAACACTGTTTTAACGGGAAAATAAACAAGAAACCTTTCTAATGACACTTGTGTGTGCACACACTGATGGCCTTACTGCTGTAAAGTAAAAATTAAATAAATGAACTTGCATTTTACCTTTAAAAATAATCGCGACAGAGCCTTGTTTTTATTAGAGCATGTGTATGAAGGTGAGAGGAGGAGGGGAGGGGCACAGTGCACACACACACACACACACACACATACACACACATACACACACACACACACACACACACACACACACACACACACACACAACACACAGTGCAGGCTGTCAGAGAGAGAGAAATGGATCTTTAACCTCTCTAATGAGACCTGCTTTTTCTTTACACAGGCACACACACGTGTGTTATAATAAACAGTACACGCACGCATGAAAAGACGACTTTCACACACACAAATACAAAGAAAAAACATTCACTCGGTCATGATAACGTGACGCTCGGCATCAAAAAACAAAATGCGTCAGAACAAGAAGTAATATATTGTATATATACAATGATATATGATTTTATATATATGATATTAAGCTCATTTTGGGCACCGACCTCACTGACCTAGAAAACTTTGAGGTCTGGCACCCAAACTGTGTTTCCAGGATTTCTCTTACATATTTAGTTATATTTTGATTGCTTTTGATTAGAGGATTGATTTGATGCAGAGGAGTAAGTACAGCTACATTATGCAAGTCGCACAGTATTGTATAAACACAAGAACAAGGGTTGCTGAACCTGAAACCCACATTACCGCTGATCTCCATGCCATTTACACACTCTAATATTATTCAAAACAGGTGCGTAAATTACTCAATCTAAATAAACTCGGTTTTATGAAATTGTGACAACAGAGCTATAAAAAGACGATTATATGAGACAGGAGGATTAGAGACCAGCAGGGCCTTCTACAGACAAACATCTCTGTAGAAAATTCTCCTTCTGTAGTTGTCATCTCACACCTTCTACTGACATTAAAGTTCTAGCAACTTGTAGTGAGAAACAGGTAACACTTGTACAAATAAGTATTGCACTGTGAAAAATATTAAATACAAGGGACGTTCAAGTCAAAGTGGGACTTTGTGCAGAATAACAATGAACAGTTAGGAGAGTAAAAACTCACTTTATTTCTCTACAGTATATAATCTCCTGCTACACTAATGCACTTATACTAGTGTTTGATAAGTGCTTGGATACCACCTTTCACTGAAGAAACCCTGGCTTAAAGTCTGCTCGGCATTTTGCTTAATACGCAATTTGCATGGCCTGACGCATTAGCTCCACCATGTGGCAATAGAAGGCACTCAAATCTTGTGTTCTGCTCATGAGATGACAAGTCCTGGTTTGACTGTTGGAAATCTTTTATTTTTAAACGTACATGTTTTTAATGATGCAAGAATGTTTTACTTGCATATTAGAAACAAAAGTAAGCTTGTTTTTTTCAGGTGCCCTGTGACCGATGTGTTTCTCATTCGGGGTATATTCAGTGTTTCTAGAAGGCATGCTAGACCCAGATCAGGATAAAAAGTTCATAAGATGGATAAATTGTCTTCATTTTGTTGCATTTTAAATAAAGTGTGATTTTATTCAAGAACAACAAAAAATATTTAAACAAATAATAAATAATGACAGAGACAAGACTATCTGTGTCATGGGTCTAGCTTGTGGTAGTGGCTAGACCGGCTGATGTTGTTGCCGTGGGCATAAATGGTAGGCATGAACGCAGAGGGGTTGTTGAAACAAAGAGTCTTTATTTATACAAAACTCAAAAACAGACACAACCAAACAAAGGAACCAAAACAACAAACCTAAACTCAAACTAGGGCTCAGGAAAAACACAACTAGAGCCCTCTTTAAACAAAGGTAAAACAATATAACTAAAATATAAATTTAAACAAACAAAAAGGAACGCCCACATGACGGTATATACAAAAACAATGCTCAATTCAGTTTCCCAGAACAAACTACTATTTATAGAAACTTTAATGAGCCACCTCAGTTCAGGTGAGCACTCGTCACCTGACTGAGGTGCCTTCTGGGAAACTGAGTCGACCAACAAAAACTACAAAACAGAAACAGTGACCTCTTGTGGAGGTTCCTAACAGTACCCCCCCCCTCCCCCCCTTAAAAACGCGTTACCGGAGGTCCCCATTGTCTTGAGTCATTTCACCCGACTTACGACACCGACGAACTGGTTCCCCGAGCAGGATGGGAAGGCGGGCGACACTGGAATGCCGCCAAAGCCAGGCGCCGGAGGCAGTCTCGGGTGTACCCTTGACGCTTGGCAACGGAGGCGGCAATGGCCCGTTCTCGGGGTGGTAGACTCAACGCCGAAGCTGGGTGGTGGATGTAGGACCTCCATTGATGCTCTGGGACGGGAAGGGGGGGATCCCCCACTGAGGCTCGGAGACGAAGGGTTGGGGGAGCCTCCCCTTGAGGCTCAGAGACGAAGGGTCGGAGCCTCCCCGTGAGGCTCGGAGACGAAGGGTCGGAGCCTCGCCGTGAGGCTCGGAGACGAAGGGTCGGAGCCTCGCCGTGAGGCTCGGAGACGAAGGGTCGGAGCCTCGCCGTGAGGCTCGGAGACGAAGGGTCGGAGCCTCCCCGTGAGGCTCGGAGACGAAGGGTCGGAGCCTCCCCGTGAGGCTCGGAGACGAAGGGCGGAGCCTCCCCATGAGGCTCGGAGACGAAGGGCGGAGCCTCCCCGTGAGGCTCGGACACGCAGGGTAGGAGCCTCCCCGTGCGGCTCGGAGACGAAGGGCGGAGCCTCCCCGTGAGGCTCGGAGACGAAGGGCGGAGCCTTCAGGTGAGGCTCTGGAACGGAGCTTTGGGACCTCCACGTGAGGCCTTGAATAAAGGTAGTGGGACCTTTCACAGTTCAGCTGTAGGGCAAGCCAACTACCCTCCACTTGCTTGCCCCAGCGTCACGGTCCCAGCCCCCCCCCCAAAAAAATTTATCCCGGGGGGCCCCCCTCTGCTATGCCTTGGTTAGGTCGAGCATTCTGTCATGGGTCTAGCTTGTGGTAGTGGCTAGACCGGCTGATGTTGTTGCCGTGGGCATAAATGGTAGGCATGAACGCAGAGGGGTTGTTGAAACAAAGAGTCTTTATTTATACAAAACTCAAAAACAGACACAACCAAACAAAGGAACCAAAACAACAAACCTAAACTCAAACTAGGGCTCAGGAAAAACACAACTAGAGCCCTCTTTAAACAAAGGTAAAACAATATAACTAAAATATAAACAAAAAGGAATGCCCACATGATGGTATATACAAAAACAATGCTCGACCCAGTTTCCCAGAACAAACTACTATTTATAGAAACTTTAATGAGCCACCTCAGTTCAGGTGAGCACTCATCACCTGACTGAGGTGCCTTCTGGGAAACTGAGTCGACCAACAAAAACTACAAAACAGAAACAGTGACCTCTTGTGGAGGTTTTATTTTAACATTTGTCAGTTTGTTCACTGTAAATAATGTAGCTAATGTAAGTAGTGACACTAACATGGAGGTCATGAGTGTTAGAGAAAACACCATCAACAGAACAGGTAAAATCCGTAAAAAAGTTTATTAGAGAAAGAAGAGTAAAGAAAATCACCTCATACACATGACCTTCACTGCTTAGAATTAATTACTTAGACTTTTAACCATGTTTAACCACCATGACCTTTAATCAGTTCAATAAAATAGAAAAAAGAAAAAAAGCAAGAAATAAATAAGACCAGTCTGACAGCAAACTGAAGTTTTATTAAAGCGTTTCAGGTTGATAACATAGGAACATATTTACTGTATATTACAGTGAATTTTTATTATTTGTATTTCTACCACATGATGTGATTCAAGAACATTAAACATGATCACAAGTGGATAAAAACTACCATGTGTTACTTTTTTTTAATACATAAGAGTATAAATGTAATAAATTGCCATGAAGTGTGCCAATAGAAGAATGAAACACTTTGATATGAAGAAAATCAGTAAACAGTGTGGAGCAGTAACTCCGCTTCACCACACACCACCATTTTCACCTCAACACACTGAGTATTTTATTCCACACATTTCTCACTGATACAGTTATACTGTACCATCCCTAAAGCAAAAAGCATAATTAAAAATATATATTAAGGAATTCTTGCTTGATTCATTTAAAAAATAATATTTTTTTATTATTATTTTCTTTTGCAGACGTCTTTAAAATTAAGCATTTTTGGGTCAAATTGGAAAATTCCAAAGAATGAGTTTGGACTATCAGGTCAAACACAAGCCGCCAAAAACACTGAAATCTTGTTTATACAGTCTGGTCAGCTGTGAGTTCAGGATGTTAACGCTCATCTCACTTAATTCAAAAGTCTTGTCATTTGGTTCGTTTTGCAGAGCGAGGTAGGCTTTGGAAAATCTTATATTATCTGTTTTGACGCAGCAGAAAGCAGTCCAGTAATAATTGGGGATGTTAATGCCTCTGTCAAATGTTTTAGGTTTGTTTCTTTCAGTTCTTGTTATTGGGATCCATTTGGTACCTGGAACGACTCCGGTCACTATATAAGTGGGCTTTCCATCATTTGCCTTGCACTCTCTCAGTATCTCTTTCCTCATTGGTATCTCCACTTGTTCTGCCCATCTGCCGTTGCTGTGTTGTGTTTGTGGTGCTACGTTGGTGAAGGTGAAGGTGGAATCTGCCTGATCCTGATTAACGCCATACTGATTAGGAAACACGTGACCTCTAGTATAAGCGACATTAGTATATTTGCTGCTGTCTGTATAGTCTCTGTTCACAGCCTGGTAAAAAAACGCGTCCATCTCAGCACCAGAGATCTCCCTCATGTCCGATGGGTTCTTCATGTTTTCCAGCTGTTATAAAGGGAGAGAAAGAAACTGTAAAAATGTATTATCGAGTCTGTCAAAACGGTTTTCATAGATTTTTACCTGAACTGAGCTGAACTGAACTGAACACTGAATTGTAAAACAGAAAATGATCAAATATGTACTGACTAATGAATAATACTGATTTCAAATGATGGATGTTTGTTTTTAAAGCCCGGCATGGCCCGGCTCCATCTTTTTTAACAGATCTCTTATACCTCGTAATCCTGCCAGAGCGTTCCGATCATCTGGTCAAGTTCTGCTGGAAGTGTCAAGATCTAGATTCAAACGATTTGGCAATTGGACATTTGCTGTTGTGGCTCCCAAACTATGGAATTCATTAACATTGGCCTCTTTTATATCCAAATAAAAAAAATGCAACTATTTACACTGGCTTTTAGTTTGTACAAACTGAGTACTGGAAAAGTTGGGACATTTTTTGTTAGAATAAAATGAAAAATAAAAGACTTTTAAACCACATTTATTCATAACAATATTTAGTTTCACCATTGTATATCTAAAACATTTCGTTTTCATTTCTTAAAATTCTATTTTTATTTTATGTTGATCTATGTCCTTAATTTTTTTCTATCTATATTTTTTAAATATATTTTTTATTGTAAGTTCTATCTATTTTATTTATTATTATTATTATTATTACTATTATTATTATTATTGTGTGTTGTGTTGTGTGTTGTGTTTCTTTTTCTTATTGTTTTTCTTCTCTATTTGTTATGTGACGGTCTTTGGTCAACTTGAAGTTATTAATAAGTGCTATATGAATAAATTATTGATTGATTCATTATTGACTCATTCAAATAGTTTAATTAGTTAGAAATGCATCATGCTTTTTGATTATTATTATTATTATTATTATATTATTATTAATTTATTTTTTATTTATTTTTTATTTTTTATTTTTATTTTTTAGAATAGTCAATCTCAACAGTTTCACGGTGCTTCATTCACCTGAGGTTCATTCTTCCACTCTTCAGTTCGGATGTTTTCAGAAAGCGACAGATTCATGGTTTCTTTTTGACCAAAGAACTTGTAGGCTGAGTAGACGGGGATTCTTCTCTCCGTGTCGAATAGTGTTGCAAATTGATATTTGTTTTTCCAGCGCTGACAAATCATCTTATACTGGTACCCCTTAAACACCGTCGGGGTGATGATGGTTTTCTTATTTGGGCTTCGGATGAAGAACTCTGCGCACTTAGACTTGTCAAAATTATTCACGACCTCCATCAGGGTCAGTGAGAAGAGAGCAGAGAGCAGGAGCACCAGAGTGACGAGATTCATCCTGATGCACAGAGGACGAGTGTGTGGAGAGCAGAAATCTACCAGACGACAGGTAAACACAGGAACAAAGACACATGATTGTTAACAAAAATCTGATTTAACTTAAAATGCTGAAAAAAGCATGTGTTTCTAAGACATACTGTATTTTTTAAAGTTATCGTGTAGACGTTTGCTAAAACCAAAAGATAATTAAGCTGAACTTATATTTCCTTATTCAATATTATTATTATTATATTATTATTATTATTATTATTATTATTATTATTATGTGAATTTTTATAGAGATCCACAAATGGCATCAGGTTTATTTTTATATGAAGTCCTTAAGGTAAACGAGATACAATGTGTACTTGAATATTTCATCTGTGTAGATCATGATTCATCGTGAGGTAATAATTTAATGTAATCTGTACATTAAAATTACAGAATAATAATTTTAAAAAAGGTCAGTCTGTTTAGATTAAAATCAATTAAGTCGTAATTGAAATGTTAAACTAAGGTAAAAACATTGAAACAAATCTAATAAGATGCATAAAAAGTTTTTAGGAAACTTAAGATTTACCTATCAAATTAAAATAAAATTATGAAATTTAACAATACAAAAGAAACAAAAACACATTCTACTAATATATTTAAATTTACTGACAGTGAGCAGTATCAGTCTCAGATCTTTATATTCATTATTCCAGGACAAACGTAAAATAACTAAAAACATCTTAAAACTAAACCAGAAATCTATGCAAAACAAATAAAGAAATGCAAACAAATAAAGAAATACTTTCGAACAGATAATCACAGAAAACGTATTATTTTAGTGCATTCATATTTTAATAGGAATTCTATAGGCTAACTCTTAATGTAGGGTGAAGTCAGGTGAAAATGGACCAGAACAGAACAGCAATCACTGTGTTCCAGTTGATTTGATTGATCTGAACTTGTACATTGGCATTTTGTGGTTCTTCCAAGATTTTGCCATAAAGTGGCCCAATTTAGCAGACTTCACTCTAACTGCTCCTTAACTGTATATGGAACCAAAGAAATGAAATTAAACACCACTATAATAATAATAATAATAATAATAATAATAATAATAATGTTAATAATATTATGTTATTTATTTATTTATTTATTTATTTAAAAGACTATTAGAATATTTTCATGAAACTTCATATTTTTCGAACTGCAGGGAACTTCAACTTTCTAGTAGAGAATTCTCATTCTCATAGAATTTTCATTACACTTTATTGAAACTTTGTCAGTCCTTCTGTATTTGCCTGAAGTTTAACCTGTGCAATGAATGAAATCTAAATGATGACTAGAAGGGAAGTTATGAGCACCTAATATATGCCAGATTGTAAACCGCAGGTTTTGACAGCATGCATCAAAATGTGGGCGCGTCTTAAAGCACCTGCCAGAAATTCATTTATCTTTTGCTGTACTTAGATCTCTGCCTGAAGTTTAACCTGCACCATAAGTGAAATCAAAATGTTGAGTAAAATTGATGTTATGAACAGTTACATGTGTGTTTCTGCTGTGGAGCCCTCAGCCCCGCTCGGAACAGCCTAAAGATCAACAACAATTCACAGTCTGGTTACCGAACAGGGAGTGTATTTGACTGATCATGAAAGAAGTACAATTTAGCGTAAACAAGGTGTAAGATACTCAACCGTACAGAATGTGATTGCAGAATGAGGCGTTCTGCTGTACAGGGTTAGGGTTAGGGTTAGGGTTAGGGCAGACATGTACGTGGGCTTTAATCTGAAAGAATAATATCACGCATTACATTTAAACTCAGGTTATTTTTAGTTGTAACCTTGTAACAATTTTCACAAGCCCTTTAACGGTCAATGACGGGTGCTTGCGCTAGTCATGATATAGATGGTGCAGTGAACTTACGAAACATGTTTACACGTCCTGAAATTAAATTCCTCGTCAGTCTTAAAAAATGGTTTAATGCTATTAATCTACACACTGCCACAGTTACCAAACAAGCTGTAACAGTCAGAACATAACCGAGTGAATCAGAGCGAGAGAGAGAGAGAGAGAGAGAGAGAGAGAGAGAGAGAGAGAGTTTTTCACCATACGATTCTGGAAGTTGAAGTTCAGTAGCAGCTTTGAGATGATCGCAGGTGGAGATCTTTGTAGAGAGCTCTTTATCTCTACAAGAACTGGCCAGACCTTCTTCAGCTGCCCCACACACTCAGCTTTTTATAACACCTCTGTCACGAATATCTGTGGTCAAGCTTTCTTCTCCATTTAATTTCTGTCATTGTGGTTAACACCAGAGCGGTGGAAACTACCTGTCTTGCTGTCACTACATTCATCTTCTCATTTCTCCTCTTCTTCGTCTCCTACGTAATTATTTGTTTGTTTCTAATTACGGCATTATTATTAGTAATAGTATTATACTTATTATCGCTGCAGCTTTTTTCTTCCCTTTCAAGTGTCGCCACAACAAATGATCTGCCTCCGTTGGCCATTGACCCTAAGTACTTAACGTCCTACACCTTCCTTGTTCATGCTCCTTGTAGCCTCACGTCCTCAAAGCAAATCCCAACTCTGTTGTACTCTGTCTAGGAAAATGAAACCATATTGCTGCTCACAAATGCTCACATCTGCCCCTAACCTAGCTTCCACTTCTCTTTCCTTCACTTTAAAACGGACTGCTTGAGAATTAGAATGCGAATGGTGTCAAAATAAATTGTTAGCATTTTAAACAGCATTGGAAGGAAAGTGTCTTGAACTAAATAAAAGCTCTTAGTGTTGCTAGATCAACATATCTCTCCAACCTTATGAAAAAATAACAAAAGCAATCTTCGATTGTTATTTAATACCGTAGGAAAATTAACCAGGAATCAGACCACTACAGAAATCTCCACATGCAGTAGTGAGGGTTTAGTAGTGAGGGGCAGTGGTGGCTCAGAGGGCTGAGGCACTGAGTTACTGATCGGAAGGTCGGCGGTTCGATTCCCAGCTCAGCCCGGTTGCCATTGTTGGGCCCTTGAGCGCGGCCCTTAACCCTAACTGCTCCAGGGGCGCTGTACCATGGCTGACCCTGCGCTCTGACCCCAGTTACACTGGGGTATGCGAAGACGGAATTTCACTGTGCTGTAATGTGACAAGATAAAGGCTTTACTTACTTTAAATGGTATGAGCAATAACAGAACACCTGGTAAAATAGTTTCCTCTTCACTCAGTAAAGTTCTAAATTAGTAAATCACTAATTAAGAAACCTGACCTCAACCCCTGTCAGCTGTCCATCAAACCTCCCCTTCATCTCTAAGATCTTAGAAAAAGTAGTAGCACAGCATCTTATGTTTATATCTACATAGGAATAGCAAACACAAACCATGTCGTTCAGGATTTTAGGCCCCATCAAATCTTAAAATCTTAAAATAATAAATGACCCCCTACTGGCCTTGGATCAGGGTTGCATCTGTTTGCTTGTGTTACTCGACCAAGCGTTTGACACCATTGATCGCTCACCATTGTTCACATCTTTGTTGGCTGCCACATAACTTCCTGCATCAGACTGGGCCTCACATGTGAGCAGCAGGATGAAAATGCTCCTCCACTCCCACCGACGCCAGCCTCACTGCTCTCTGGCCTTTTTTTGAAGGTGTGTAGGAATGCCTCGTTGCCATCACGCAGTGTGAGCCTCTTCCCTTTCATAATTTTGACCTTCAACTAGTTTCAGAAACCCACTGGTGTGACTTTTCTCACGTCTTTTTATTTTGCCAAATCTTTAGAGCATTGACCATGTTGAGAAAACATTTTACTAAAACAGTAGTTAAGAAATATTTTTTTTAAAAAAAGGAACTGATCTCATCCTCTCAGTCCAGAACTCAGCAAGCATCAACATTAAAACGTCTTGTACCAAGTGTCACTGTCTAATATAATCAAATGATGAGATCATCTTTAACCTCAGACTGGAAAGTTTTCTTTAAGATCTAAAAACAGATAAAGAAAGAAAATTGTATTTGTATTACAGAAATACTACTACAACTACGACTACTACTAATAATAATAATAGTAATTGAACTTTGTTTCTAATGTGTCTACACTTGCCGGCCACCTTATTAGTACTTGGAGGACCCATTTTGCACTAATATATTCCTCTGAAAATGTTCCATATTTCCATAGCATCATCAAGCAGAAAGAAAATCTCCCCAACACCATTCCATTACCACAATGTACAATTTTATATATACATTATATTTGATAAACTATAACATTGACAAACATTTCAAAACATTTCCAATTAAGATGGTCAGTCAAAACAATGAAAGTGTTTTTTTTATTATTTTTTTATACGTTTTGTCAGTTGAACATAAATCCGATTACATTTTCAAATTGATGATCATCAAATAGTTTTTTTAGGTCTTTTAGGTGGGACTTCACCTGCAAATGGGATTTGTATGAACCTGTGGCCGATGATCACATGAGCGTGTGTGTGTTTTTTTCTACTTAATGAACCAAAAACAACCTTTATGCTTAACAACATGATAAAAATGTAAGAACTCTATATTAGAAAAGAAAAGCCATCAATCTAAACATAATTCATTGCACAACACGCCTTATTATTACTTAACTACTTATGTTATCACGTAACATCTTAAAGCAGCCATTTCACACCTTAAGACCTCAACAACCATCATTAGAGTTTCAGAAACCCAGAGGTTTGACACACAGTTTTTTTTTTTTTCTTTTTCCAACCACAAACATTTTTCAACACACGCCATCAGACCTCAAAAAGCGTCATTTCGACCTTCAGCCGGTTTCAGAAACACACTGGCGTGACCTTTCTCACACCTTTTTATTTCCTCAAGCCTTCCGAACACTGACCATGGTGAGAAAACATTTTCATAGTTTCATAGGAGTTTAAAAGCGAAGAGTTTTTATACAGCAAACATTTATCACCAAAACGTCTTGTACAAAGTGTCACTGTTCAAATGATGAGATCCACTTTAACTTCAGAATGGGACGTTTTCTTAAAGATCTCAATACAGATTACCAAAGAGAATGTTATTTGTATTACAGAAACAAATAATAATAATAATAATAATAATAATAATAATAATAATAACAATATTAAGAAGAAGAAGAAGAAGAAGATAAAGAAGGATAAGAATAAATATAGCTGCAAGCAACGATGAAGGGCCCAAGCACCGTGCGCCATCACCACCCCGGGTGTTATGTGAGTGTGTTAAGACCCCGAAAAGGCCATCGACACCCAGGCGCACCGTACAACCTGCACACATCACACACTACACACAACTAATGTCAGTTCAAGTCCTAAATATTTGTTGTGTGCGTGTGTGTGTGTGTGTGTGTGTGTGTGTGTGTGTGTGTGTGTGTGTGTGTGTGTGTGTGTGTGTGTGTGTGAGTGAGGGAGAGAGGTGTGTGACAGTGTGTGTGATGTGTGTGTGTGTGTGTGTGTGTGTTTGTGCATGTTTGTGTGTATGGTGTGTGTGTGTGTGTGTGTGTGTGTGTGTGTGTGTGTGTGTGTTTGTGTGTGTGTGAGAGGGAGAGATGCACAATCCTTAAGATCGCAAAACTCCGGACTTCTGGTAATTCCCAGAATATCAAAATCTACAAAAGTGGATAGGGCATTTTTATTTAATTTTTTTCATTTCCACCCATCCCGAGGCATCAGGAGATCGTTCCAGCTTCAGTAGACCGAGGCCGACACTGCGAGGATCCTGAGGCCTCCAGAGAAGGACCAGCTCCAGCTGGATTCTTCTTCATGATGGTTTGGATCTACACATGCTGCTCCTGAGCTCCCAGTGACCCCCGTCTGCCCTCTGCACCTGCTGACTCGTCCCTGAGCTGAACTAGACTTTGTGTTAATTTAAAGAACTTCTGTTATACTGAACTGCATAACCCACATGATGACGTTATATTATCCCTGCGCTCCGTTATCACCCAGATGAGGATGGGTTCCCTGTTGAGTCTGGTTCCTCTCAAGGTTTCTTCCTATTGCCGTCTCAGGCAGTTTTTCCTTGCCACCGTCGCCGTCACCCTCGGCTTGCTCATCAGGGACAAGATCATTATTATCTAGGCACATTTTTATCACACATACACACTTCCATAAATTTTCTTTTCATTTTGTGTGAAGCTGCTTTGAGACAATGACCGTTGTTAAAAGTGCTATAGAAATAAAATTGAATTGAATTGAATTATCAGTTGTTTATTTATTTAACCAATTATTTTACTACACCAACACATACAGTATCATCCTGTAACAGGCAGGACTAACTGACCGTGACTGGCAGAACTGGTGACTGACAGTTAGTCTAATTAATGGGTGAAAGTAGTTTTAAATACTTACAGGTATCATGTAGCCAAAAGCTAAGGAGGATAAACCATGGAGGTGGTGGACAGTCCTGAGAAACTGAGAATATCAGCTACGTTGTGGGTTTTGAAGTTGAAAGCATAAAAAGGAGAGCTAGTGAACTAGTGAACTATGTAGGGTGTACAATCCCTCGTTCCAGACACAAAACGGTAACCCCGATTAGAGGGATTGAGGTTCAGCCTTGTATTAGAAGCCAGTGTAAGAAACAATTACAAAAAAAGATGCTGAATATCTTCACGGAGAAGAAGTTTATTACAGCGTAACAGTAACAGAATACATGCAGCCACATGTACCATTTTACACAAACCTTTTTTTATTTATAAGTATTATAATTATACAGTAGTATATTATATATAAGTATAATAATAATTATATATGCTAACATTGCAACATTCAATAAAATAACTAAACTTACCCTGACATGGTTCCTCACCTCCAAACCCCAACAAGTATTATCTGTGCTTTGTGCAGTTTACAGACACCCAGTGATTTGACACAGAGCTTTTTTATTTTTATTTTTATGAGCACAAAACCACTTTCAATAAATACTGTACCATGCGGCAGATTAAAAACTGCGGATTAGATATATAAAGAAATGCTTTTATGCTGTAGTGTATAAACAAAGAAAATTGTATTTCAACAATTCAATTAGCTTCTTAATCACACAGACGAAAGGTTATGAGCAGTTAAGAGTTCCTTATCTACTTTACTATATTTGCTAATTCAGAAAAATCTTTAGAACTCTAAGGCTAAAGCTCCAATGTGTCTCTAGTAATCAGAACCCAGCGAGCTCCTCACAGAAACACTAAATGTAGTAGAAACATTATTCTGACCACCAAAGACAGATTCAAAAGTATTCTGCTGGATCTGTCCCAACACATTATTTATCATTATTGATAAACCAACTAACAGCTTAGGCACTGTTGTTTACCAGAACATTAGACACTGTTGCTCCCATCAGATTAAAAAAGATGAGAGAGAAATCACATGCCCCATGGTTCAACAGTCAGACGCACGGCCTCAAGAGAGCAACCCGTAACCTTGAGAGAAAAGTGGAGAAAAAATAAATTTGAAGTGTTTAGAATCGCGTGTAAAGACAGTGTGTCCAGCTAGAAACTGAGCCAACTGATAGCAAGAAACCAAAACAATTCCTATTCCCAGGTTCCTATTTAGTACAGTGGCTAGACTAACAAAACCTAAAATATCCGCAGAGTGTACTCCATCACAGTTTAGTAATGAAGACTCTCTGCATTTCTTTAATGAACAAATTGACTGTATCAGCAGGAAAATAAAGAAATAGCTTTTCCTTGCCACCGTCACCCTCGGCTTGCTCATCAGGGACAATCTCACAATCTCATTATTATCTAAACACATTAAAGGGAGAGAATCCTGAACCCGGTAAAGTATGGGAAATTGAACCTCAGGTCACACAATGTGTTTAAATATTTCACTACTGAATCATTCAAATATGTAGTAAATATGTTTTGAACTGAATGATTTTCAGGTAAGTGACACTGTTTCTGCAGGGAAACATAGTGGAGACAGGTAGTAATTGAATCTGACCTGTAAATTGAATAGGACAAACATGAAGAGTTGAGCAAATAAACAAATGAAGAAACAAATGAAACATTTTAACTCTCCCAATTTTACAAGTTTAATTCTAAGAATAAAAAAAAAATATATATTTAGGTTTTTGTAGTATTTGAATGAGTCACAGTACTTAATGTGTTTAATTCACTACTATTTAATTTCTCCTCCATAATAGCTTGAAATGATTCCTGAATATAAAAAAACATTGTCAGATATGATTTTTCCCCGACAGAAGAGGGGAAACTAATCCACCAGGCTGTGGCTTAAGATTATATCCCCAAGATGTGTATTCAAGGTCATCAGTTTCCGTATCGCCTTGCTGCAGATCAGGATCAAGCAGCTCCTACATTTACTTTAGGAGAGCATTTTGACATTTGACATTTGCTTTCTATTGCAAAAACCCAATGAATGCATATCAAATACACAGAGCAACACTGAGCTAGAGAATTTCAATATTCAGATTCTTTCCTTTAATGAGCTAAATAAGTGATCCTAGTTTTCAGGCCAGGGTTTCAGTGTTTTCAGGGAGTGGTTGTATTCATTTAAGTAGGCTATTGACTTCAGATGAGTTCAAAGAAAAAGTAGAGTGATGCAAGGTGTGGTTCTGTTCCAGCTTCTATTGTTCCTCCATATGTTCCTCCATATGTTGCTAGTAAGGAAGAACACCCTTCCAGAACAGTCACTTTTCTGAAAAAACAAAACAAAAAAAAACTAAATTAAATAGTTAAAAAAAAAAAAAACTGTTGGGGTATTTCAGTTGAAGCATTAGGAGACACACTTTGGGGAGGGGCCTCTATGACCAATGGAAACTTGTTAAAAAATAATGAAATATGGGAGCTTTAAATTGAGCAAAGCAAAAAAACAAAGCTGTTGCTTACATTCTGAGTGAACATTCTGTTGTGTGGAAAGATACCAAGTAATCAGCATTTTCTAAAAGTCTCAATTTATATAAGAAATGCTAAATCACAATGCATCTCAAAGGATCAGATCATAACCACAAAACTTATTCATATAAAAACTCACTGAGCTGCAGTTTAGTTGTTCTGTACGTTGGCCAGCTGTCGCTGCTGCACAGGAACACTTCTCTCCATAAATATTAGTATAGAATAATAAAGTTAGATGTTAACGCAATAAAAGTTAATTATTAAAAGTGTCTCGTCCAGGATGTTATTCTGGTCTCATGTTCAGTGTTACTAAAGGTTCCAGCTGCATCGTGACCCAGACTAGGAAAAAATTACTAACATGTAAGTGAGTGAATGACCCAGTATAGAAACCTTATTTACTTGGGAGATTAGCTAATATAAAACGTGCCAACATTTACCAGGAATGACCACCATTTCTATGGAAATTAAATATCGACTGAATGAACTCCTAGCTTGTAAAAAATATGTTATATGACACGAATGATTGGAAACAGCAGTTTGTTTTAGAAAGAGCAAACTCTGAAAGAGCTCGGCCAATCAACTCTCTCCAGGCCCCCGGCTGCAGGAGGCTACAGCATCACCCTGGACTTGACCTAGATGATAGGACAAGGACTTTACCACCGCGTCATTCTGGGATACTGTACATTTCTTGTCTTTAACTGGAACTGGCCGTTCCTCTGTGCAAAATTGACAGGTTGCTCACACAAATTTCCTCTGAGATGAGAACTTAATCCAATGATGCAGTCTGCACATCTGAATGTTAAAACGTAGACCCAAAACAGGAAAAAACAAAAACAAAAAACCCTTGTGTAACTCATCCATGTTTCATAGTAGAGCTGGAGCTGAAATGAACTTATAACTGGGATACATGTCATGAATCTACACAAAATATCCCATACTCCCAAAGCAGGAAGGATCGGCCAGCCTCTAGATTGCTTCTCTCTTTTAAAGGGAGCATTTTATACAAAATTAACTTTTAAGGCATTTATAGACATATAGATTATTCTTCAGCGTCATGTGTGCAGGACTTAACCAAGTCAATTCTATTTTTCCCCCTAATGATGATTTGTTCAAAAGGTTTAAGAACCACTGCTGTAACATTTCAGACCGTGATCCAAACACAGAACATTGTGAAGTCCGGACAAGAGTCAAGGCATTGGTGTAAAACCTCTGTGTTAACGCTGGTATGATGATCACCAACGTGTAGTCTGAGCAGAAAAATATGTGCAAGATTAGACAGACTTGTATATCATACATCTATAATCCTAACTGAAAAAAAAATGCTGGGTTTATTCCAAAAAGGAAACAAAAACAAGAATATTGTTATATTTTTATTATTGAAAGAATACCTTATTCGCAGGTTATTAGAAGTTAAACTGTTTAAAAGCTCAGAGTTTTTATGAAGTTTTTTATAAATATTTCTGTGGTTCAGTGGTTCTGTATTAAGGCATGGATCAGAGGGAAAAGCTTACTGTGGACATATTAATGAGTAATAACATGATTTAAAAAGAATAATGATAAAATAAAACCACTGGATACAGCGTGTAGCCTTCCTAGTGCCCTGAGTCGCCTGGGCCAGGCCTTCCGTCACGCTCTACAATATAACTGCTATAGGAAATTAGTGAGTGAGTAAGTGAGTGAGAATATAAAATGAATGCAATAAAATTTAACTGCACACATGGACAAAATTGTTGGTACCCTTCGGTCAATGAAAGAAAAACTCACAATGGTCACAGAAATGACTTTAATCTGACAAAAGTAATAATTAAAAAAAATTCTATGAATGTTAACCAATGAAAGTCAGACATTGCTTTTCAACCATGCTTCAACGGAATTATTAAAAAAAATAAACTCATGGAACAGGCCTGGACAAAAATGATGGTACCCCTAGAAAATACTGAAAATAATGTGACCAAAGGGACATGTTAATTCAAGGTGTGTCCACTAATTAGCATCACAGGTGTGTACAATCTTGTAATCAGTCAGTGGGCCTATATATAGGGCTCCAGGTCGTCACTGTGTTGTTTGGTGACATGGTATATACCACACTCAACATGGACCAGAGGAAGCGAAGGAAAGAGTTGTCTCAGGAGATTCGAAAGAAAATTATAGACAAACATGTTAAAGGTAAAGGCTATAAGACCATTTCCAAGCAGCTAGATGTTCCTGTGACTACAGTTGCACATATTATTCAGAAATTTAAGATCCACGGGACTGTAGCCAACCA
>QNUK01001376.1:27500-66696 GCA_013621035.1 Clarias magur | reverse complement strand
ACACTCTATTGTACACTCTATTCCTACACTCTATTCCCACACTCTATTGTACACTCTGATCCTACACTCTATTCCTACACTCTATTGTACACTCTATTCTACACTCTATTCCCACACTCTATTGAACACTCTATTCCTACACTCTATTCCTACACTCTATTGTACACTCTATTTGTATACTCTATTGTACACTTTGTCCCCACACTCTATTGTAAACTCTATTCCTACACTCTATTGTACACTCTATTTCTACACTCTATTCCCACACTCTATTGTACACTCTATTCCTACACTCTATTGTACACTCTATTCCCACACTCTATTGTACACCCTATTCCCACACTCTATTGTACACTCTATTCCCACACTCTATTGTACACCCTATTCCCACACTCTAGTGTACACTCTATTCCCACACTCTATTGTACACTCTATTCCCACACTCTATTGTACACCCTATTCCCACACTCTATTGTACACTCTATTCCTACACGCTATTGTACACTCTATTGTACACCCTATTCCCACACTCTATTGTACACTCTATTCCCACACTCTATTGTACATTCTATTCCCACACTCTATTGTACACTCTATTCCTACACTCTATTGTACACTCTATTCCTACACTCTATTGTACATTCTATTCCTACACTCTATTGTACACTCTATTCCTACACTCTATTGTACACTCTATTCCTACACTCTATTGTGCACTCTATTGTACACTCTATTCCTACACTCTATTGTACACTTTATTCCTACACTCTATTGTACACTCTATTGTACACTCTATTCCCACACTCTATTGTACACTCTATTCCTACACTCTATTGTACACTCTATTCCTACACTCTATTGTACACTCTATTGTACACTCTATTCCTACACTCTATTGTACACTCTATTCCTACACTCTATTGTACACTCTATTCCTACACTCTATTGTACACTCTATTCCTACACTCTATTGTACACTCTATTGTACACTCTATTCCTACACTCTATTGTACACTCTATTCCTACACTCTATTGTACACTCTATTCCTACACTCTATTGTACACTCTATTCCTACACTCTATTGTACACTCTATTGTACACTCTATTCCTACACTCTATTGTACACTCTATTCCTACACTCTATTGTACACTCTATTCCTACACTCTATTGTACACTCTATTCCTACACTCTATTGTACACTCTATTGTACACTCTATTCCTACACTCTATTGTACACTCTATTCCTACACTCTATTGTACACTCTATTCCTACACTCTATTGTACACTCTATTCCTACACTCTATTCTACACTCTATTGTACACTCTATTCCCACACTCTATTGTACACTCTATTCCTACACTCTATTGTACACTCTATTCCTACACTCTATTGTACACTCTATTGTACACTCTATTCCTACACTCTATTGTGCACTCTATTCCTACACTCTATTGTACACTCTATTCCTACACTCTATTGTACACTCTATTCCCACACTCTATTGTACACTCTATTCCTACACTCTATTCCCACACTCTATTGTACACTCTATTCCTACACTCTATTGTACACTTTATTCCTACACTCTATTGTACACTCTATTGTACACTCTATTGTACACTCTATTGTACACTCTATTCCCACACTCTATTGTACACTCTATTCCCACACTCTATTGAACACTCTATTCCTACACTCTATTCCTACACTCTATTGTACACTCTATTTGTATACTCTATTGTACACTTTGTCCCCACACTCTATTGTACACTCTATTCCTACACTCTATTCCTACACTCTATTCCTACACTCTATTGTACACTCTATTGTACACTCTATTCCTACACTCTATTCCTACACTCTATTCCTACACTCTATTCCCACACTCTATTGTACACTCTATTCCTACACTCTATTGTACACTCTATTCCTACACTCTGTTGTACACTCTATTCCCACACTCTATTGTACACTCTATTCCTACACTCTATTGTACACTCTATTCCTACACTCTATTGTACACTCTATTCCCACACTCTATTGTACACTCTATTCCCACACTCTATTGTACACTCTATTCCTACACTCTATTGTACACTCTATTCCTACACTCTATTCCTACACTCTATTGTACACTCTATTGTACACTCTATTCCCACACTCTATTGTACACTCTATTCCTACACTCTATTGTACACTCTATTCCTACATTCTATTGAACACTCTATTCCTACACTCTATTGTACACTCTATTTGTATACTCTATTGTACACTTTGTCCCCACACTCTATTGTACACTCTATTCCTACACTCTATTGTACACTCTATTGTACACTCTATTCCTACACTCTATTCCTACACTCTATTCCCACACTCTATTGTACACTCTATTCCTACACTCTATTGTACACTCTATTCCTACACTCTATTGTACACTCTATTCCTACACTCTATTGTACACTCTATTGTACACTCTATTCCTACACTCTATTGTACACTCTATTCCTACACTCTATTGTACACTCTATTCCTACACTCTATTGTACACTCTATTCCCACACTCTATTGTACACTCTATTCCTACACTCTATTGTACACTCTATTCCCACACTCTATTGTACACTCTATTCCCACACTCTATTGTACACTCTATTCCTACACTCTATTGTACACTTTATTCCTACACTCTATTGTACACTCTATTCCTACACTCTATTGTACACTCTATTGTACACTCTATTCCCACACTCTATTGAACACTCTATTCCTACACTCTATTCCTACACTCTATTGTACACTCTATTTGTATACTCTATTGTACACTTTGTCCCCACACTCTATTGTACACTCTATTCCTACACTCTATTCCCACACTCTATTGTACACTCTATTCCTACACTCTATTGTACACTCTATTCCCACACTCTATTGTACACTCTATTCCCACACTCTATTGTACACTCTATTCCCACACTCTATTGTACACCCTATTCCCACACTCTAGTGTACACTCTATTCCCACACTCTATTGTACACTCTATTCCCACACTCTATTGTACACCCTATTCCCACACTCTATTGTACACCCTATTCCCACACTCTATTGTACACTCTATTCCCACACTCTATTGTACACCCTATTCCCACACTCTATTGTACACCTTATTCCCACACTCTATTGTACACTCTATTCCCACACACTATTGTACACTCTATTCCAACACTCTATTGTACATTCTATTCCCACACTCTATTGTACACTCTATTCCCACACTCTATTGTACATTCTATTCCCACACTCTATTGTACACTCTATTGTACACTCTATTCCTACACTCTATTGTACACTCTATTCCTACACTCTATTGTACACTCTATTCCTACACTCTATTGTGCACTCTATTGTACACTCTATTCCTACACTCTATTGTACACTTTATTCCTACACTCTATTGTACACTCTATTGTACACTCTATTCCCACACTCTATTGTACACTCTATTCCTACACTCTATTGTACACTCTATTCCTACACTCTATTGTACACTCTATTCCTACACTCTATTGTACACTCTATTGTACACTCTATTCCTACACTCTATTGTACACTCTATTCCTACACTCTATTGTACACTCTATTCCTACACTCTATTGTACACTCTATTGTACACTCTATTCCTACACTCTATTGTACACTCTATTCCTACACTCTATTGTACACTCTATTCCTACACTCTATTGTACACTCTATTCCTACACTCTATTGTACACTCTATTGTACACTCTATTCCCACACTCTATTGTACACTCTATCCCTACACTCTATTGTACACTCTATTCCCACACTCTATTGTACACTCTATTCCCACACTCTATTGAACACTCTATTCCTACACTCTATTCCTACACTCTATTGTACACTCTATTTGTATACTCTATTGTACACTTTGTCCCCACACTCTATTGTACACTCTATTCCTACACTCTATTCCTACACTCTATTCCCACACTCTATTGTACACTCTATTCCTACACGCTATTGTACACTCTATTGTACACCCTATTCCCACACTCTATTGTACACCCTATTCCCACACTCTATTGTACACTCTATTCCCACACTCTATTGTACACCCTATTCCCACACTCTATTGTACACCTTATTCCCACACTCTATTGTACACTCTATTCCCACACTCTATTGTACACTCTATTCCCACACTCTATTGTACACTCTATTCCTACACTCTATTGTACACTCTATTCCTACACTCTATTGTACACTCTATTGTACACTCTATTCCTACACTCTATTGTGCACTCTATTCCTACACTCTATTGTACACTCTATTGTACACTCTATTCCCACACTCTATTGTACACTCTATTCCCACACTCTATTGAACACTCTATTCCTACACTCTATTCCTACACTCTATTGTACACTCTATTTGTATACTCTATTGTACACTTTGTCCCCACACTCTATTGTACACTCTATTCCTACACTCTATTGTACACTCTATTCCTACACTCTATTCCTACACTCTATTCCTACACTCTATTCCCACACTCTATTGTACACTCTATTCCTACACTCTATTGTACACTCTATTCCTACACTCTATTGTACACTCTATTGTACACTCTATTCCTACACTCTATTGTGCACTCTATTCCTACACTCTATTGTACACTCTATTCCTACACTCTATTGTACACTCTATTCCTACACTCTATTGTACACTCTATTTCCACACTCTATTGTACACTCTATTCCTACACTCTATTGTACACTCTATTCCCACACTCTATTGTACACTCTATTCCCACACTCTATTGTACACTCTATTCCTACACTCTATTGTACACTTTATTCCTACACTCTATTGTACACTCTATTGTACACTCTATTGTACACTCTATTCCCACACTCTATTGTACACTCTATTCCCACACTCTATTGAACACTCTATTCCTACACTCTATTCCTACACTCTATTGTACACTATATTTGTATACTCTATTGTACACTTTGTCCCCACACTCTATTGTACACTCTATTCCTACACTCTATTCCTACACTCTATTCCCACACTCTATTGTACACTCTATTCCTACATTCTATTGTACACTCTATTCCCACACTCTATTGTACACCCTATTCCCACACTCTATTGTACACTCTATTCCTACACGCTATTGTACACTCTATTGTACACTCTATTCCCACACTCTATTGTACACTCTATTCCCACACTCTATTGTACACTCTATTCCTACACTCTATTGTACACTCTATTCCTACACTCTATTGTACACTCTATTCCTACACTCTATTGTACACTCTATTGTACACTCTATTCCTACACTCTATTGTGCACTCTATTCCTACACTCTATTGTACACTCTATTCCTACACTCTATTGTACACTCTATTCCTACACTCTATTGTACACTCTATTCCCACACTCTATTGTACACTCTATTCCTACACTTTATTGTACACTCTATTCCTACACTCTATTGTACACTTTGTCCCCACACTCTATTGTACACTCTATTCCTACACTCTATTCCTACACTCTATTCCCACACTCTATTGTACACTCTATTCCTACACTCTATTGTACACTCTATTCCCACACTCTATTGTACACCCTATTCCCACACTCTATTGTACACTCTATTCCTACACGCTATTGTACACCCTATTCCCACACTCTATTGTACACCTTATTCCCACACTCTATTGTACACTCTATTCCCACACTCTATTGTACACTCTATTCCCACACTCTATTGTACATTCTATTCCCACACTCTATTGTACACTCTATTCCCACACTCTATTGTACACTCTATTGTACACTCTATTCCCACACTCTATTGTACATTCTATTCCCACACTCTATTGTACACTCTATTCCCACACTCTATTGTACACCCTATTCCCACACTCTATTGTACACTCTATTCCCACACTCTATTGTACACCCTATTCCCACACTCTATTGTACACTCTATTCCCACACTCTATTGTACACCCTATTCCCACACTCTATTGTACACTCTATTCCCACACTCTATTGTACACCCTATTCCCACACTCTATTGTACACCTTATTCCCACACTCTATTGTACACTCTATTCCCACACTCTATTGTACACTCTATTCCCACACTCTATTGTACACTCTATTCCTACACTCTATTGTACACTTTATTCCTACACTCTATTGTACACTCTATTCCTACACTCTATTGTACACTCTATTGTACACTCTATTCCCACACTCTATTGTACACTCTATTCCCACACTCTATTGTACACTCTATTCCCACACTCTATTGTACACCCTATTCCCACACTCTATTGTACACTCTATTCCCACACTCTATTGTACATTCTATTCCCACACTCTTTTGTACATTCTATTCCCACACTCTATTGTACATTCTATTCCCACACTCTTTTGTACACTCTATTCCTGTCCTATTCCAGTTACCCCGGTGCTCATGAACTACAGGTGTGAGTTGCTTAACATCAATAATGCCTTAAGTAACTAAGGAATGAACTACACAATGTGTGTGGGAAGCTGCTGAGCTTGCTATGTCTGGTTCTGTTAAAAGTGCTGTACAAATACTATTGAATTGGAGGCAATTTCTGAACTTCACTAGGATGCCAGATTGTTGTATGATTTATGTCTCTACCATGATAAATTGCTGTAGTCAACAGTGGAAGTGAAACTGAAACTGCTAGGGGATGAGGATGATGATGCTGTAAACGTTTTGTATTGTTTACCTTCAACAAAACTCAACCCTTTCTTTTTTCCTCGTTCCAATTTGCAGCCAGTGAATTTAAATCAAAGCACGAGTTTTCTACACATATTTAGTTGCAACTCAACCAACATACTATTGATTCTAAACTGCATACTTAAATTTGCCACAAGGTGGAGTCGTAGCGTTTTGCGAAATCACACTGATGAAACCAAAACTAATTTGTCATAACGTGCCATAATATATATTTTTTCCTATCACTCTTATGCTACACAGAAAACGCGCACAAAATATTCTTTTTCGGTTTTCAAATTTTGCTGTCAAACTGTTCACATGTACTCCGAACAATGACAAAAAAGTTTAATCCAAATTCATTGAATCATAACAACCAGTATCTAGCAGAACCATGGTTGCTAATCTAAATCAATCTCGTGTTGTGGAAACTATCAGTCATCGATTTAAAATAAGGTTTAATCATCTACAAAATAAATAAATAAATGAACACGGCTAAAGAATAAAAACTATTTTTAAAGACCCTCTTCTAAAGCTCTCTGATCATTTCACTTAGTTGCCATGGCGAGATGTCCTTTTTGAAGATATCATATCAGGATTCATCGAATGGGTTAGACTGGCATTTTCACTGCAGTTCTTAAAACATAAACAAATATTTTGATTCAGGTTTTATTTGCAGTAATTGTAGTAATAGTTTTTAAGTTTTTGTGTGTGTGTGTGTTCCTCCACTGATAAAATAATGTGTGACAAATCGTTGTGCGATCGCATGCTTGCACACTACATGCTGATAACCTTAACACTAATTGTCAATACCAGACCTCACAGCTTAAATAAACTAGACAAATGTCGCGGAATGTTATCCAGGTTCACGTCTTCTTCATATCGTTTTGTCGTTCCTCAGTAAATGATGATCACATTATCCAGACTGAATGATTGTGTTCCTACATTGTTTATTTTTGTAAACACTAAACAATGATTAGCCCTAGCTAACCACTAATAAACCAGTAATTTTGCACAAATTATGTGAATACTAATTTATATATATAATAACTTTAATCTGACAAAAGTAATAATAAAAAAAAATTCTATGAATGTTAACCAATGAAAGTCAGACATTGCTTTTCAACCATGCTTCAACAGAATTATTTTAAAAAATAAACTCATGGAACAGGCCTGGACAAAAATGATGGTACCCCTAGGAAATACTGAAAATAATGTGACCAAAGGGACATGTTCATTCAAGGTGTGTCCACTAATTAGCATCACAGGTGTCTACAATCTTGTAATCAGTCAGTGGGCCTATATATAGGGCTCCAGGTAGTCACTGTGTTGTTTGGTGACATGGTATGTACCACACTCAACATGGACCAGAGGAAGCAAAGGAAAGAGTTGTCTCAGGAGATTCAAAAGAAAATTATAGACAAGCATGTTAAAGGTAAAGGCTATAAGACCATTTCCAAGCAGCTAGATGTTCCTGTGACTACAGTTGCACATATTATTCAGAAATTTAAGATCCATGGGACTGTAGCCAACCTCCCTGGACGTGGCCGCACGAGGAAAATTCATGACAAATCAAAGAGACGGATAATCCCAATGGTAACAAAAGAGCCCAGAAAGACTTCTAAAGAGATCCAAGGTGAACTTCATGCTCAAGGAACATCAGTGTCAGATCGCACCATCCGTCGTTGTTTGAGCCAAAGTGGACTACATGGGAGACGACCAAGGAGGACACCATTGTTGAAAACAAATCATAAAAAAGCCAGACTGGAATATGCCAAACTACATGTTGACAAGCCACAAAGCTTCTGGGAGAATGTCCTATGGACAGATGAGACAAAAATGGAACTTTTTGCCAAGGCACATCAGCTCTATGTTCACAGATGGAAAAATGAAGCATATGAAGAAAAGAACACTGTCCCTACTGTGAAACATGGAGGAGGCTCTGTTATGTTCTGGGGCTGCTTTGCTGCATCTGGCACAGGGTGTCTTGAATCTGTGCAGGGTACAATGAAATCTCAAGACTATCAAGGGATTCTAGAGAGAAATGTGCTGGCCAGTGTCAGAAAGCTGGGTCTCAGTCGCAGGTCATGGGTCTTGCAACAGGACAATGACCCAAAACACACAGCTAAAAACACCCAAGAATGGCTAAGAGGAAAACATTGGACTATTCTAAAGTGGCCTTCTATGAGCCCTGACCTCAATCCTATTGAGCATCTTTGGAAGGAGCTGAAACATGCTGTCTGGAAAAGGCACCCTTCAAACCGGAAACAACTGGAGCAGCTTGCTCATGAGGAGTGGGCCAAAATACCTGCAGAGAGGTGCAGAAGTCTCACTGACAGTTACAGGAATCGTTTGATTGCAGTGATCGCCTCAAAAGGTTGTGCAACAAACTATTAAGTTAGGGGTACCAGCATTTTTGTCCAGGCCTGTTCCATGAGTTCATTTTTTAAAATAATTCCATTGAAGCATGGTTGAAAAGCAACGTCTGACTTTCATTGGTTAACATTCATAGAATTCTTATTTATTATTACTTTTGTCAGATTAAAGTTATTTCTGTGACCGTTGTGAGTTTTTCTTTCATTGACCGAAGGGTGCCAACAATTTTGTCCATGTGTATATATATATATATATATATATATATATAGTTTGGAAGCAATGATGAGCGGGCCCAAGCACCCTGCCCCATCGTAATGTTGCATCCTCAATGTCTCGGGATCACACGGGCCCGGTGTGTTGGCGATCGTATAAATCCTCTAGGAGGAGGGTATCAGAATTGTATCAGATTCATTGGGTGCGTTTTACAAACGGCCCAAAGTAACTGACGACTTATTGAGTTGAGCCCGTGACTTGCAATGTGAAAGTTGTTCAGCTCAAAGAACTCTAAATGTGTAGCTTTTTGTGCATACAGGTAAGTGTGTATGAGCTATGCAGCAAAATCCCATGTAAGGACTCTTACACATGTTACTGGCAACAGATTCAACCAATTCTCGTGACTTCTGATGAAGCCCAAAAAGACCTGGATGGTGAGAAAAACAATCCTTGGAAGAACAAGATGGCCCTTCGCATACTATGATGACGTACTGTAGGGCTGATGTCATAGTGCTCGGGCCCGAATTTATCTGTAATTTATAGGGATCGTGACTCTTTACACTAGAAACGTTATGTGATCATATGCGTCCCATAACATTTTCAGATGTAGTTTGATTGGGCCCCGTCTTTTTACTATTTCTTTAACAGGTTAATCTCAGCACTTCCCATAGTGTGTGTGTGTGTGTGAGAGAGAGAGTGTTAATGATCCAGTTGAAATATTCCTCAGATAGTGCATTATTTCATATCTTTAAACTTTTCACTCCTCATTCAAATGCCCTGTTTCAGCGTCTATATAAATGAGCTACTGCTGAACCACGCCCATCCAGAGAACGAAAGCGCTGAGCAGCGAGTCGGGGGAGGGTCTACTCTTATACATTATGTGGTCACAATAGGTGAAAGATCCAATTGGCTTGATTATATTTAGATGTGACCAGTACAAAAAGCAGGCAATGGTTTTTTTTTTTTTTTTTTTCTAATGTTTTTGTTTGTTACTACATGCACACTGGAGAGACAGTGAGTTTTGCATAATAGCAGAATTGTTGAAAATGGTCATAATTAGTGTGCCAGTAATGTTCATCTCGGTACACCTGTTCCTGGAAACCCCCAATGATGTTTAGGTGAGAACACAGCTAAACAAGTAGCATCATGACGACCAAGAAACAAATAATGAGTTTAGGACAAAAAAAAAAAAAAAAAAGATCAGGGTTTTGTTTATAAAGAACAATTCATTAACAACAATATATGAAAAATAATTTGGAACGTATAGTAGATCGTACACCACAAATCATTCACCAGATAACAAGTAAAGAACAATATGATCTCTAAGTTCATTTCAGTTTCAGACTGTAACACACAAAGCAAGAACGTGAACGTGTTCGGCGGGTGGGTGGGTGGGTGGTGGGGGGGGTGAATATTTATGTAAGGGACAGCACTCAATGCTAATTTGCAAGTCTAAGCAGCTAATGAGTGAGTACTTAACATCCATTTTCTCACAGAAGTGCTCCCTCCTCGCTGCGCTTTTCCCGTTTCTTTCTGATCAAGGACGGGATTCGGCGTTTTTGCTCCTGCTTTATGGACGCATTTTACACATTTCCTCCTCAAAAAAACCCTCAAAATCCGCTCTGCACCTCTCTTATTAACAGGCGTGCCGCTAATAAGGCCAACAATTACTCATCCTGATGCCCCAGAAAAGCGCGATTGTACTCGCGCTTATTCCTAAAACCCGGCACATCAGGTTAAGCGCTCTTCAACTCTAAATAGAACAGTCAGCGTGATGTGGTTTGATGAGGGAACAGGGTGAAGTGGAAGCCACGTTTCCTTTCAAATGGACGACTGTTTATGTGCAAGAAAAAAAAAAAAAAGAAAAGAAAAAAAAAAAAAAACCGAAAGCCTTGCAAACGTTCAGAACCATCACGCCGTGTTTTTATTTTGTGTGATGAAAGATGCACATTATGATTTACTGCAGTCTTTTTTTATTTCTATCGTAAAATTTCCGTATGATGCCGCCGATGAACCACTGAAGCAGGTCCCCGAGCCACCTCGGCCCGGATCGCCATTCACAGACGCGCGGCCTTCTTTAAATCGCTCGCACCGTATAAATGTTTTCCTGCGGCTAAGAGTCTCGTCACCGTACTGTGCTTGAAGTCTCCTGTGAACGTCAGTCACGTTTTACACCTTAATTCACCAGCAATTGCATCACAAGTCCCGGTTTGACTTGAACACCCCTTCGCCGTTGCGAAAAAGTATTACTGTGCATTTCATTCAGATTATTGAATTTAAAACAAGCTCTTTACAGTAAGTAGAATATCACTTGCTTTTCGCATCCTTGACTTTGTTCCAAAGTTTGGCGCTTTATGGGGTCAAACTGGCAACCCTACTGTAGCACACACTCGTATGGATGATAATATAAATATAAGCGAATCATTGAACTAATACTGATAACGCTCAAATGTGACCATTGCATTTATGTTTACCCTTTACGTGTGTATTTGAGGTGGTGTGGCGGATTAGCGGTTCGGCCTGTTGCCTCACACGTCGAGGGTTGGGGGTTCGAGTCTCGTCTCCGGTCTGCGTGCATGGAGTCTGCATGTTCTCCCCGTCCTCGGTGGGTTTCCTCTGGTTTCCAAAGACATGCAGATTAGGCTGATTAGCGTTTCCAAGCTACCTATAGTGTGTGTGTGTGTGTGTGTGTGTGCGCTTGTGCATAAGAATCGGCACCCCATCCAGGGTTCATGGGGGTCTTGTACTTGCGTTATACTCCAGGGCCCGTTTTCAGGAAAGCTTCTTAGAATTCTCTCAGAGAGCTCCTATCTCAGCCTAAAAAGTCCTAGCTGGGAGTCCTAGACTAAAAGTGATTTAGAAAACTCCTTAGAGCAACTCTGAGTAAGGAAAGTACAAAATCTTGTATCTTAGTGAGGGCGTGTGGTCGAAGCCGTTGCTAGGGGATGATGCAGCAATTCAAGGACTGTGATTGGTCGGTAAAAAAAAAAAAAAAAAAAAAAAAACTCTGACCCCTGTAAAGGTCTTGAAATGAGCTCTTTGTGAAAACAGAACACATGATAATAGAACAGAGAGTGAAATCATAATGTTTGTGTATAATGAGATTGTATAATCATGACTACAGCCTACGTCATGCAAAGTCTCTGTTACAGGCGAAATTTCCTAAAGTTCATTAAAACGGCCAGATGTTGAAAATGTCAACCAATTTCCACACAGTAGTTACTATATTTAAGTTCTGCTATAGAAACTCTTAAGCCTCTTAAAAGGAGCTGTTTTTAGGGCTACGATGTTCCTTGAATCATTTTCGTCATTACTAAGATTTAGTCCTAAATTTAAGAGGAGATTCTAAGAAAAAATGTCATAATTCTCAGAATTTTCTTAGAATTTCATCACTATAGGTGCAACTTTAAGGTTCAAGAAGCTCTGTGAATACGAGCCCTGGCCTTCTGAGCCCCTGCGACGGCCAAGTGCTACAATATAGCTAATAGTTCACTCCTGTAAATAAGTTGAAAAGAAAGAAAAAAGTTTGCTTTAAAGGCTCTGTGAGCAGTGTGACGTGATGGGCTTCAGTGTGTCTTGTAGGTGCTTGTGGTACCACTGGATCCCTCATCCTAGAGGCTTTTTGTTTATTGTAAGCACTAAAGTGAAATACGTTCCACATGTAGATTACAGACGTCTGCTGGTGTTTGAAGAGCTATGGAGTGTTCATTGTCTATGAATGAATAAGGTAGACAAGGCTGTCGACATATCCAGAATATATCAGGTTTTATTGTAGGAGATTTCACTGAACCGGCATTTAAACGTCATTAAACACACAAGACACGGCACATTTTAGGTACTGTATCGGCATTTATTTATTCATATTAAATTAAAAATATACTTTTGACAGATTCATGTAACAAAACTTTTTTTTGGGGGGGAGGGAAAGGTGGGGGGAGGGTGGGGGGGTGGGGGGATTTCGCTGGGAAGAGCATCGAAGTCGGCAGGATTCCAACCTCCTACTGCACCGCTCACTGTGGTGCCGCTCGTCTCCGAAAGAAAGAAAAGAAGAAAGAAAGAAAGAAAGACGAGAATTCGCTCTGACAAGCCATCAGTCAAAGCTCGGGGCGGTGAAATGAGCCGTCCGATCAATTATTCAATTTGTCAAAGTGGATAATACATAACGACACATTAATCTCACGGAGAAACACCATTAGTAGGGCAATTAACGGGAGCCGCGTCTCAGAGTGGTCCAGGCCGGGAGTCTTAGTCATACAGGTCGAACTTCTCCGAGTCGGTTTCCAGAGTCTCCGTCCTGCTTTTACCTAATCGCCACTGAAAGGTTTGATCAGTATAACCTTGACTGAAAGGCCGCTATATTCATTAAGTACAAACCAAATGCACTGGGGCATGATGGGAGAGAATGTCACACTTTAAGGGGAAGTGTATGTATATATATATATAAATAAAACCAGTATTGCAAGAGAGCTGCGGACACTCCCTCCACAGCAGGATTCTGTACAAAAAGATAAAAAAAAAAAAAATAAGGATGCAAGTGAGGTTATACTGGACAGAGAGAAGGAAACGAATCGACGAATCTCCTACTGTACCGACTTGAATAAGGGGTAGAGATTAAGGAACAAGAGGTTCACCAGGCTGGGCTAAATATACAGTCACAAGGGTCACATCGGGGCACTACAAAGAAATATATTAATAATAATCATCATAATAATAAAAAAGGAAAGAAAGATCCCCGCAAGCTCTACAAACAAAATAAATGCTGCTCAAATTACAGATATATACAGAAATCAAATAGGAGTAGATATAGATCGCTCTCTCTCTCTCTCTGACACACACACACACATATAATGTGGTTAAAAAAAGTGAGATGCTGTAAAAAAAAAAACAAAAAAAAAAAATCAGAACAGTCCAAAAGATAATGCGTACCGTCTATTTACAAATTCACCTGGCCAGTTGAACAATCTATAAAAATACTATTCACATTTTCTCAGTTAACAGTAGTAAAATTACGAGGAACGACCATTGCAAAGAGTGTTTTTTTTTTTTTTTTCCTTTTTGTTTGTTTTATTTTTTTGTTGTAACTCAGGAAGTCATCACCTTCCCATATCTGGTTGAATATAAAACGGAGGATGGATGTGAAAACTGTGCTTAGTCTCTCTCTCTCTCTCTCCTTTCTAGTCGTATAGACGTGAGAGAAATAAATTACTGTAAATACGAAAAAAGACAGCGAAAGATAAACCACTGCCCAAACACAAACCCTGTATGTACTTCATGCCAATCCCTTCTTAAAGTGTCAGCCGCACTGGTAGATAGTGTACGGTAGAAATCAGGACTCGTACTTCACTCCTAAACAACAGTGCGCTGAAACGTCCCAGAATCACATGGCCTTTGATTCCACATACATAAATATTCTGTATATAAGACAAGTTCAGAAGTCGGATTTAATTGCCGTCTTTCTGCTCGTTCGACTCGTTTAATTATGTAGGTTTTTTTTTTTTTGTTATTATTTTAATTTTCATTTTTTACATTCTTTCTTGTTTTTAGGTACAAGTATGAGCGTACCTACAGATATTACCTTCAAGCATTCAACTCTACTTAATAAAAAAAAAAAATTAAGAAAAAGAATAATAATAATAATAAACAAAAAAACCTTCACTAACATTTCAATAACATTTTCATATTATGTGAATAAAATAACAAAAAAAAAACAATCAAACAAACAATAATAAAAAATAAAAAAAATCCCAAAAGAATTTCCAGTTATGTACAAAAGGGTCACACTTCAAAAGGGTTGCTTTGCACATTCATATTAAGAGAAATGAGGTTACTGAGATCTTGATGTTGATCCTTATTTAGGTTTTGCATTCGGAGTATCGGTTCTTCCATCGCGAGTGTGTGGCGGCGTGGGAAAACCATCGGCTATATGTCGCTGTGGGCTGTGGGTACGTTTGGTTATCCGTCCATAATAAACATTTGATCGGACACTTCTTTAGAATTAAATAACTGATGGTAAGATTTAAAACGGACGTTTTTAAACGTACAATTCTTTACAGCTCCCCCTCCGTCCGTCTGGGAACCTCTGCAGTCCAACTAGGGACCGTTGAGGCCACTTGTGACTGCTGTATTTATTCCCGTGCTTAGGACCTCCGTTCAACATTCGCACACTACGAGCAATTTGGGAACGCCAATTAAGCTAATCTGCACTCAGTGTTTGCACTGTCGGAGGAAACCAACCAAACACGGGGAGAACGTGCACACTCCCAAGGTGGGACTCGAACCCAGACCCTACAAGAAAGGGCATCCGTTATGTAAAATGTTCTTTTTAATCATGTTCAGATGGGTCTGTGTGTATTGTATTGGCCAGGGTTTAAACAAGCCAATTAGATTTTCCACCTATATTGTGACATCATATAAGAAGCTTGGTCTTTGGGGTCTCTTCTCGTAGAGTAGACACTGAAATGATGAGGGAGGTCGAGCTACAGTATGAGTATGGCGGAAACATGGCGTAGTGGTTAGCACTGGTTTGCATGTTCTCCCCATGCTTGTTGGGGTTCTTTGGTTTCCTCCCACATATTATGCTAATTGGCCGTAGTGTGTGAATGTTGACTGTGAATGTCCTGCCACGGTTTTACAAATGGGAATAAATACAATGGTCGCCATTGGTCTCCACGGCTCCTCGTTGGACTACAGAGGTTCCTACTGCAGACGGATGGAGGGGTATTTCAGCTTGGGCATTCACACTGTCACACACTTTACGGTGTGTTAACTTGGTGAAGAAACAGGAAAATATGGGACCTTTAAAATGCATCAGTAAAGTCGGAGGTCCATAAGGAGCTCAGGGTAGGTTAGGGATGTAGCGGTACCCGTGGCATCCTTTAGTGGAATCAGAACAACACCGTTCTCATATATACTGTATATTTGTTTGTGTAAAGACACTATTATTTTATGCATGCACATAAGAAAGGTTTTCCTACTCCGCCACACAAACGTCCTTCGATTGTGCGTCTCCGAACCTCAACGTTATCACAGATGTTTGTTTGTCCTTCAGTGTTTTGGTCTAGACATTTTTTTTATTAGCTGCTTATGATTTATTATTATTATTATTATTATTATTATTATTATTATTTAAGGAGGGCTCTGTCCCAGTGTTTGCTACATCTATACACATGGAGGTTTGGAGTTTTCTCCAAGGACGTCCTCCTCCATAGCTGCTGTACATGTGATACAAACGTCGAAAGGTGTGATAAGAAACATTCTGCTGCTTTTGTGAAATGTGACCTTGAAGAAGTTGATTATCTGTGACGTTTCCTGTATGCCCGTAATATCAAAAGGAAACGCTGACCCACAGTATGCTCCCTCTTTTATGCGATTATTTATTATAGGCTCGAATCCCATTTGTCTGGAGAATCCTAATATGTTTAACGTGAGGACGTGTGCGGAAGGGACGTCTTTATTCAGCTGAAAAGTCCCCCATACGATACGTTCCTTTTCTTCTCGCCTCAGTTTAGCACGTCTGACAGTAATTATGCACTTAAACTAGCGGTGGCCTCGGTTCGGCGTGGCGCGATCTACAATAAAAACGCTTCAAGTATCGTACTATTTATACCTCTTAAACGTGTTAATGTTAACAGCGTCGCGACACCGTGATTGATTGAACGATAATTTCCATATAGCTTTGGGACGTGTGGTGAAGCAGTTTGGCGTTTCTTTTTTCCATGAGATAAGAGCTTTCGTCTGAAGCAAGCGATGCGTCTGATACAGTGCTGATGTCGACCGCAGTCCGGGGGACACACCTCTATCGGCGATCCCTGCAGCGTATTACGGTTGGTCTCGTGGAGAAACGTTAAGACAACGCCACTGAAAATGGTTAATCCGCGGGCACAAAGCATCAGCACCAAATCCTACGACCTTAACACGTACGCCCAGTCACAAAAGTAAGTACGCCCCTCCGATTTCAGCATGTCTTCTCGAAGGATGACACTGTAGGAACGACACTTGGGTATATTTTAGAGTCGTCAATGTGCAGCGTGTACAAGAGTATAGCTTTACTGTCCTCTGAAAACGACTCGACATGCAAACTTCATAACGTCAGAACAGCCGGAAACAAAAGTTGCTGCACATCTTTAACCATGCCATCATGTCCACGTGGCCGAGTACGTCCCCAGACCTGAACCCTATCGAGCACCCGTGGGGCGTCCTCAAGCGGAGGCGCCGTGTGCCTGACATCCAGCGGCTCCAGGCCCAGGAGGATCAAAGCCGAGCTAGATAACGACGGTGCTCACACAGAATGCCGACGCTTTGGACACACAGTTTTGACTTTGTGTTCACTAAGGGTGCACTTATTTTTTTTTAGACAATAAGGTTGAGTTATTGTTCGAGGACAGTAAATCTGTACTGCCATACAAGCTGCACACTGACGACTCTGGAGTATATCCAGTTTTCATTTCTATCGTACTGGATTGTATTGTCCCTTGAGAACGTCTCATAAAGCGGTTGCTGAAATGCCAGGGGTGCACTTACTTTTGCATGATATCTAATAAAAAATCAAAGCGGACAGAACCCCGTATCACAATCCGGGTGCAGGTGCAGGCTGGCGTTCCTCGACCGGTGTGCCAAAAGAAGACTCGAACAGATGAGACCAGTCTTAGTGGTTGGAAAGAGAGAGGCGATTGGACAGCGCCAGACCGTTAAGTGCTTTTAAACCCTATGGACAAGTGGGAGTCTCTCCATTAGCAGCAAAACATAATGCCTGGCAGTGCTCAAAACTACACACAATCCTGGCCTCGGACACTCCGCCCACTCTCTCGCTGTGTGACATTTTTCAATTTGTTCTCCAACATTATGAGGAACATGTATCTTATAATACAAAGCCAGAACTACAACCTTCTCTTGTACAAAGTTCTCATGTCCAGGACGGTCCAAAGGGAGAACACCTTGGAAGTTGTTGTTGTTGTTGTTGGGTTTTTTTTTTCCCCCAAATGTTGAACTTTTTTTTTTTTTTTTTTTTTCCAAAAAATGTTTTCCAATGTTTTTAGTTTCTTTTGTTGTTGTTGTTGTTGTTGTTATTGTTGTTGTTTTTTTTCCCTTTTCCTTTCCTCTCACGCTCCTCTGCGTCAGTATTAATTGTGCCAGCTCAAGCCTTTCCTATCGAGCGTGCCGCTCTCCGACCCCCCGTTCGATGTGCTATCGCTCAACGCAGTCAGATCCCGCTTCGTGTCTCGTACGGAGTTGTTCAAGCCTTCACCAAAAAAAACGAGAAGGCTCAGTGTCGGCCCGGAGGTCTGTATCGCCCGTTCTGTATGACGCCGTGGTCGTTAGTATCAGGTGTTTCAGATTAATCCGGTTTGTGCTGCCTACTGTATACAGTATACTCATCCCTGTGTGTGTGTGTGTGTGTGTGTGTGTGTGTGAAGTCCATTATCACAACTGGTGGTTTGCCATGCGATGTTATAACTGTTGCTGTGTTATGGTGCAAAGAAGAAAAAGTAATAAATCGATGCACGCAGACTATTGAACACATCCTCTGTTATGAACAATAGACTTTGCAGTGGACATACAGTAAATCCCTCTCTGCAGTATGTTTCGCCCGTATGGATTGCCATGCTAAGCTCATCAGTTTTTTTTTTTTTTTTTTTAGGTGTGAGACATTTGGACACTTTTGTACTGGCACTTTATGGTCCCTTCAGGGAGATGTAATTCTTTTATCGGTATTATTATTATTTATTCTTTTTTTTTTTTAAAGAAAGGCAGTGACTAGAGGGACTTAATGGTACTACAAGGATGAGAGATGACTCTGTAGATTAGCTTCTGGAATATTATGCTGATATCGAACACACTAGAGGAATAATTACTACGCTAGTAGCGGCGCCAAAAAAAATTGCCCGCATTGCCAGACTTGGTTTTGGTCTTAAAACGTCCACAGTGTGGCAGTAGATTAGTAGTCAAAGACCTTTTTGTAAAGAAACGAAGAAAAAAAAAAAAAAAAAAAGAACGTCGATGCTGTCTCCAAACCAATTCTGGTATGATGCAGGTAGAGGATCTGGCACGGCGGAGGAAAAGTATCTCGCATACGACGTCCACATGCCAGTGACACCATGGCAAGTATTTGTGATGTGCTGGATGTGAAGGGCTTGACGAAGAGCGAGGAGGGTTGACTGACATGGTTGTCTTTCATCTGTCTTGTTTAGAGAAACACCATCTGGAGGCTAATTAAGCATGAAATACAGTCAGGAGGAGAGGAGAGGAGAGGAGAGGAGAAGAAGGGAGGAGAACTGGTACTGGTGTACGATTCCAGGGTGAGGATGCCTGACCCTCCTTCCTCTTATTCTCCCTCTCGTTCTCTCTAACCTCTTTGTCGCTACACCACTGTGTTTCTCTGTCGGTACGGCGGCGGCGGGAGCACGGTGCCTGTTTTCAGGGCGTACTCCGTTAGGTACTCCTGGTTCTCGGCGACAGCGGGCCGGATGCGGCCGTTCTGCCTGTAGAAGAAGCGCGTGCTGCAGTCCTGCAAGACCTCCGGCCCGTGTAGCGTCGCCTTCGGCGGAAGACTGTGCTGCCAGTACTCGGGGTTGTCGAAGGTCTTTTTGGGCTTTTTGTCCGCTACAACGGTGCCAGTGTGCGCCGGGTGGAGGGTGTGCGACGCGTGGAAGGAGTGACCCGAAAGCGAGGGATGGAGGGCGTGTCCCGAGAGGGCGGGTACGCCAGACTGAGTTGAGTAAATGGGCTGCGCCGGGATCGGGATGTGGCCGTGCCCTGAAGGGGCGCTGTGCGCCGGGTGGCCTTTCTGGGCGATATTTTGGACGCCGGTGGTACCAGGGTTGCTCGAGGCCACCGCTGCATGAGCCACAGGGACGCCGTTTTTCCGCAGGGCCTCCTGATTCTTCTCTCCAGCGTTGTGAAAGGTGTTGAGATACAGCGGATCGTTGACGTACTCATCCTCCACCTTGGGTTGGCCATTGGAGCTGGAATGGTGGCCTTGGTCTAGATTATGGACTTCTCCGTTTCTGCGCCGGGTCACGAACGGGTTCTCTTCCACAGGGTTGAGGTAATCTACCGGGGAAAAAAAAAAAAAAAACGACAGCAGAGGACAGAACGGGAAAAGACGAGAGAGGCTTTCAGTTTAAAAACAAACAATACATGTATAAAATGTTCCAGAGGTTCGAGTGATACTGTATCTAACATCAATCTCTCACGGCTTCCACTCCCACACTCTCCACGCCGCATAACGTTTGTGCCCCGGGGCTTCATACTGTATCTGATCTCTACGACATCAATCCCAGTCATAAGCCACGTATTACTGAACTAGGGAACCTTCCTGCTCGTTTCTAAAATTAACTGAAACTGAATAAAAAGAGCCATGTTTGACACAAGCCACGAGAACATTACTCAGAGTATTCATCCAGGAATAATATTCAATTTCTTTATGGATATTAGGTTGATGTGGAAAATGTTTGTTGAGGGTCCGAATCTCTAACACGAGATCGACATTATTGATTCTGGGAAACTGCATTACAAAGCCTGAGAGAAAGAGAAAGAAAAAACAACCTAGAGAGATATTAAAGCCATATCGTGTATATATATATATATATATATATATATATATATATATATATAAAGTGACGAGACTTTGATCTCGAGACTCTTTTCAGAATGGACGGTTATTAGGAGAAGCGCGGGGTGGTTGTAGCGTACCTGTGGGTTTCTTCTCTTTCTTCGTAGTCATGTATCCGTCTTGGTCTTTTTCTGCTCTGGTTGCTCGTTCGCTCAGGAGCAGCGTGGGCTCGGTGCTGTAGCGCTGCGCGCTGCTTTCCTCTCCGGTCCTGACCCGGGGTGAGGCTTGTTTTCTCAAGGTGCCGTTGCAACGCGGGTCTTCTGTGACTCCCGTCGCCCCCTGCTGAGGCTCTTGAGCGGCGCACGATGGAGATACGGAGGACACCGCAACCACCCGCGGAATAGTCGCCATCATCGCCTCCATACCAAAACTACCATCCTGATAGGCAAACTGATTCTGCAAAGGAAAACAAACAGCTCACTTACAGCTAAGTGCGAGTATATATGTTTAATACGACGAGCCTCTGCTTTTACATTGCTTCATGATTGCTGCTTGTGTAGTGTTGGTGAGCTACAACTTACAGTACGACTGTTTCCTGTTGGTGCAGCGAGCCGTGATTAATGTAAAAAACCGGGACCTCATTCGGGGAGATCAGTTCGAATATCATTTCTCTAAAAGATTAAAGCCAGACATTTCAAAAACGATCTCTCCAAGCGAAAGTGTGTATTGTGGGGGAAAAAAAAAAGAAGAAAGAGAGCCAGGACTGATGCGGTACTTTTGGGATGCCTTATATAACAGAAATTCAGGATCGTTGTTTATGGAAAATGGCCAAACCGTGAGCGTTAATCTTCCTTCGGTGGGTTCGCAGGTGTTCAGTCGTCACAGAATGACGAGTCCTGTGTTTTAGACGCGTTTCCCTCAATGACCTTCAGTCCTCGTGTCGCGAATTAACAGATACTCTGGGTTTTTTTTTTTTTTTGTCCTTTCTAAATCATGAAATTCCAGCTTGTTCTTTTCATATCCTCAAGTCTATAACTCTTCTGTGCAGCAACACTTAATGGAGAATTTCTCAAATTACGCATTAATCACATCAAGTGTTCAGGCAGTCAAAGCATACGGAAATAAAAGTTTACAGTTTGCAGCTCAGTCACAACCCATTATTGTATTTTGGCAAGTTTTCAATAATAACAAGATTTTTTTTTTAAATCTTTACTTTACCGATTTTCTCCCTATTTTAGTCGTGTCCAATTCCTCCCCGTCACTAGGGGGCTCCACATTAAGGCTACTACTACCACTCAGCCGGGAGGGCCGAAGACTATCACGTGTTTCCTCCGAACCACGTGACGCCAGCCGACCGCATCTGTTGGAACTGCTCGCTCGCGCACCGTTGGGGGCGGAGTCACACACTCGGAGGACGGCGCTATCCGCTCCTTCCGCTTGCGCGAGCTCACAGACGCCCCTGATTGGCTGCAGAGCCGTGATTAGAGCTGCACTAAGTAGCTCTCATCCCTCCCCTCTGAGAGAGCTCGGCCAATCGGCTCTCTCTAGACCTCCGGCTGCGAGAGGTTACAGCGTCACCCGGGGATCGAACTCGCCGTCTCCGGATGCTAGGGCCTAGGATATTTCTAAGCAGTTACTGAATATAGAAGAATGAATGAATAACGTACAGTACAGCAGCAGCCCAGAACCGTGAGGGCGTTCGAGCCAAACCGGGACTTGTGATGACATTTCTGGTTAATGAAGGTGTAAAAGCAAAAGATATTTAGCGAAGACTTCAAGCACAGTGCGGCGATGAGACTCTCAGCCGCAGCAATACATCTGAACAGTGTCGATGGTTTACACAAGGCTGTGCGTCCGCGAGTGACGATCCCGGCTGCGGTGGCTCGGAGCTCACTGCAGCGATTCCTCATGAAAATCCCGTGGGGGCTCTGGAGTACTGACGGTGTCCAAGCTCTAGTGAAACACCGGGATGAGTGCATTCGTGTAGCAGGGGGGTTTTTATATAGCGAAATAAAGGGAGTTTAAACGTTCAGAAATGTGTGTTATTCTGTAGGATCAAAAGTCCCGGTTTGACCTGAACACGCCTCATAATAAAGTGTTCATATGCAGAAGCAATCATTTCAATAGGGCAACCCCATAATACGCGTTATATTGCAAAATTAGCAAAATAGACCTGTAATATGAGAGCGTGCAACACAGGCGAAAAAATATATGAACTAGTCGTATAACAGCTGCACCAATTAGGTCAAACGATGTTAATGCTAATTGCAATTCATGACAACGTGCTACTTTTGTCTTTTAATTTACCATTAAGTAATTTCACCGATTAAGAAGGAAAATGAATTTCCATAACAAGGTAATATCTGTAACGTAATTAGAGCCCCCCCCCTTTCTGAGTATACTACAGAGCGTGGACCTGGATATATGGAGGAAGAAAAAAAACAACAAAAAAAAACAAAGCAACTTTGAAGGCAGTAAGAATTTGCCTCGGCAAAAGCGTTTGACTTAATATTCTGATCCGCTTCGTGCATTTCAGCTCCGTTTTGTTCTCCCCGAGCGGAGTTTAGTCAGCGAACTCTGGCGGAAAGACGTCTGTCATGTTCCACGGAGGCTCCAGAGGATTGATATCTCTCATTGATATTCATTGTGGCGCGCTTTGCCTTCTATTCCATCCAGAGAAAAACAAAACAGCCAGCAGAATGTAAAATGGTGCCTGTGTAAAGACGAGCGGGAGGAATGAAAGGGATCGGCCTCTGCTCTTTAGGTTTACGAGAACAAACATAAACCTGCTCACCCTATACAGACACACAGTATAGTTTAACTACTGGGAAGATTTTAAAGGCGATGTGTGTGTGTGTGTGTGTGTGTGTGTGTGTTTTATGAGAGTGAGGGTTTCAAAAGTCTTGAACATACTGACATTATAAAACACACTTTTTTTTTTGTCATCACATCCAGATTACAGGGATATGTTCAAGAGATCCTCATCAGCATGTGTGTTAGATTATACAATGATGATGTAATAGTTACACCGATCAGCCATAAACCTTAACGCTGCTCACCAACTATACAGGACACCAGTAAACTTACAAGATCAACAAGATCATAGGCATCAAATCAAAGAAGGCTCAGCCAAGCCCATGAGGACCAAAGTCCAATCCGTCTGGTCTGATCAAACAGAAAAGCCAATGCAGCAGAAATCGCCAACAAAAAGTCATGAAAGAAATACAAGAACACCGGACAACCAGACCAGAACACATGGGGCTCAGCAGACAAACGGGCCAAGAAGGCCACCGACCTGGCGTCCAAATTCCCCAGATCCCGATCCGATCAAGCACCCATGGGATGTTCCGGACAAACAAGAGATTCGACTCAACCTTACTCTTGGAGGACCACTGCCCTGCATATTTTTGTGCTTCCTCTGCTCTGCCACAGCCACTTCAATTAGGAAATTGACCTACTGCAGTTCTGGCACCTACAGTACTGTAGGTGGTGGACTGAACTTCCTCTAGATGTCCGTACAGCCGAGTCTCTTGCAGTCTTTAAACGACGGCTTAAGCCAGGGGTGGCCAAGTTCGGTCCTAGAGAGCCGCAATCCTGCAGAGTTCGGCTCCAGCCCTGAAAAAAAAAAAAAAACTCTCCTGCCAGTAGCCTTAGTAGTCCTCAAGACCTTGATTAGCTTGTTCAGCTGTGTTTGATTAGGGTTGGAGCTGAACTCTGCAGGATTGCGGCTCTCTAGGACCGAACTTGGCCACCCCTGGCTTAAGACGTATCTGTTTCTTCAGTACTCGGGCTAATACTCCCCATCCAAAACATCGTTAAAAATATAAAATAGTGTTTGATGGCATTTGGTTACTACTGTAGGTTACTCACCCAGTGTAAGGATCTATCCAATGATGGACTTCAGAGTCACTCTGGATAAGAGCGTCTGCCAAATGTCTAAATGTAAGAAAAGGCTGTTGATTAAGGAAATCAGGTGTGCTGGGCGTGGGAGTTGGTGAAGCACTGAAGCTCTACAGTGTGGAGGGCAGGTGTCCTCCAGGACCAGAGTTACCCTGAGGGGCCAGAGCTGCCCAGGTAGCAAGGAAATGCAAAGCCTAGGTGGCGCTAATGTTAATAGTTTTATTGTTGCATCTAAGTCTGTTTTGAAATAATGGCAACCGTATGATTTTATACAAACGAATGTATGTTAATGGTTCCATTATTAGTGATGAGTTTAGTTGTGCTGCCAGTGTGGGTTGAGTCTCACTGCCTTGCTGCATATCCGTGCTGCTGGAACCATATTGCTTTTACTGTACAAGGTGTTTGGGGAAATCAAGCCTTTCCTGAGTCCTAAACAATCTTTGGTTCAACCAACCAGTCTGTTCCACCTCCTCATTTCCTAGATGAGCTACACTTGCCTACACTCGCCTTGCCAAAAAAAAAAAAAGAAAAAAAGAGAGACAGACCGAGCTATTTCAGAAGGCCCAGCATCAAATCAAGCAAATAATATACCCAAGAAATATCAGAAATGACTGATGGTGGATTAATAACTGTCCAACAAATGATTAAATCCTAGATGGATAGTGCTGAACTAACCACACTTGGGAACTAAGTTGGGAGAATGGAGATTACTTGGTGAAGCCGTTTGGGGAAAAATCACTAGTAGAAATCAGAGCTATGTTTAATGGTGAAGGTAAGAGCATTTCCACACACACACACAAACACACACACACTGTGATGAGGACTGGCTGTGTGTCCATAAGAAAACCACTTAGTTCGTGAGACTCATCAGAAAACAAGGCTTCGGGGAGAATAAAGACTGGACTTTGGAGCGATGGAAAAAGGTCATGTGACCTGATGAGTCCAGATCGGTCCTATTGCAGAGTGATGGGCGTGTCAGGGTGAGAAGGGAAGCTCATGAAGCATTCAGTGTCCACTGGACGAGCCTCTGGAGATATGGAGTGTTATGATCTGGGGTGGCTTCAGTCGACACAGGCGGAGGCTCAGCAACGTCATGTGGAAATAAAATGAAGTCAGCTGACCACCTGAATGTACTGAATCACCAGTGCATCACAAATATGGAGTTTTTCTTCCCTGATGCAATGGTCATAAACTGCACAAGACTCTTTCTGGAAGGGTTCCCGGCCACCATGCTGCACACCGTGATGAAAGATAATGATCAAGTTGGTTGGATGAGATCTTAGTTTGTAGTGTGTCTATGGCTTATACACTTCTGATTTTGCTCTTGGGTTTCTCTACATCAGGTTACGCGCCACTCTAGAGACGATGCTATATTTCTTTTCAGTTCAGAAGAGCCTTGAAGTAGAAGTGCTGGACTCGAGAGCCACTGGAGAAATGACAGGTGGCTAAATTGCATCTTGCTTAAAATATGACGAAAGATGTGTAATGCATTACTGAGACGATTTAAAACATCGAAGCCAAATGTTATTTTCATTCTCAAGCCATCGACGGCTTTCTCCTGCCCCCTGACTCCCCCCCCCCCTCCATTACGCTTCCCAACTCTGTCCTTCTTTGTTTATTCTTACTGATGAACAGTCATGCTTGTTTGGGCTGAAGAAAGACAGCGAAAGAGCAAAAGCTCGATCCTGTAAAACACTTGCTGAAATGATTTCAGAAGCATCAGAAACGAGTTATATACTGTAGGTAAACTTAATACCCAGTAACCTAAAAAAAAAAACAAAAAAAAAAACCACACCAATTAATCAATTTATCATCAATTAAATTTGCGTGAACTAATAATTAACCATTAACCATTTACGAATGGGCAGATTCATATGCATCAACCACTGTTTATGTTTTTGCATCAGTACTGTTAAGAGTTAATAACCCGATGGCGATGCGGTGCAGAGCAAACGCTCGGCTGCCTCTCGCTGTCTATGAGCAAACATTCCCTTTCACTTGAGTGAGGACCCTGCTATTTACCCAGACTGGCCCTCGTAATGAAAGTGCCACCAGTGATGCATCCTGGGAAATGGCACAGGGAGTACATCTCCTCTGAGAGACAGAACGGGTCTTTACACACTACGGTTAAAAGCTATCAATATCTGCTCAAGTGTGATTGCTTTCACAAGCCAAAAAGGTCACAGTGAGCAAATAATATTTGGAGAGTTTTTTTTTTTTTTTGGTCTTAGAGCTGTGGTCACTTTGGAAATTGCTTACATGACCCTGCAGTGAATCATACCAGATCTTAACGAGGAACGATTTATTCTTACATTATATCAAAGAATTTAATATTCAATGAGTGAATGTTCTCACTAATCAAATGTATTAAATGTCCTTAAATACTTTTCCAGAGTATACAATGCAATACAAACTCAGAACTCTCTGACTTTCTCGGGCTAATAAGAAGACCTACTGTATTGGGACTTGCATACTGTGCGTATTGCGTAACCTTTTCACAATACATGCTACGACTAAAACGGACCATGAACTGCCGATAGTATGTCACGAGTCTACAGTTCAAACCGAACCAAGACGAGACAGAATCTACAACAAGAAACGCCTGTCAATCAGCAACATGTTCCAATATTTATGGTCACTTAGGGAGGGGGGGTGGGGGGGGGGACAGGGCTTTACATGGGCTCTGGTGAGACCTCCACCTGACACTGTGGATGCGTTTGATTAACAGGGACTGTAAACGTGGTTACGGTTGAGAGCAGGATGGATAGGAACCAATCCTAAAAGAATAATAAAAAATAATAATAATAATATTCTGAAAGAAACTTTCCAACTGGAAAACATCACTAAGCCAATTTCCAGAGCTACGCTGGTTTTTATCCGACGTGATAGAACGATTCTGACGAGAGAAAACAATGGAGCCATCAAAGCACGTTAACTCACAACCGCAGCCCAAGTGAGGGTGCCAATACTTTATCCATAGTTGGATGCACTGTGTTTATTAAGTCTGTTTTTATTTTGCGATGTAACGCTTGAAAATGTTTAAGGTAACAGTAACCAAGCGTGATGGAGATCTCCTCCTTCGTTTAGAATTGAGACGTTTCCATCCACCTCACGTCTCCGTCAGAAAGAGGCGAGAAAGTCAGATAAAAACTTGAAAACCTTTCAAGTGGTATTATTCAAGCCGCTAACATGGAGAGCATGACAGCTGAATATGAATTAAAATGCAAAGGACCGTCCAAACCATGCATACGTCTTGCTTAATGATCCAAAACCTGGAAGATGGCCGAGGAAGGGGGGAAAAAAAGAGGAGGAAATTGACGAGAGGGAGAGATAACATGTTCGCATGTCTGACCTCTTGTCCTTCTCCGTTTCATTCAGACAAATGAGAGATTTAAATTTTAGAGAACACTCTGTGTGCACTTTCCCTCTCAAGGGTGCTGCAAGAAAGACATGATTGATTGTCTTCAAACGTGTACAGGAAGGAGAACTCCGTCATGCCGCGGCTGATAAGGGGGCCGGTTCGGGGCCGGTTCGGGGCCGGTTCGGGGGCCATCTGACACAATAACCAGGGCTGACGTGTGACCCGAACGGGAAATTATAGATTCCTGAAATCAATGTTGAAATGTCTGTCTGACATGCGAGGAGCAATTAAATTGTCGATTCTGCAGAACGCTAATGTTTTGCGACGCTGTTCATGGAAAAGCTTGCCTGGGAAAAGGTGTGTGAAAATCTAAGTAAGATAAAATACCTTAAATCAAGGCAATATATACTTGTTCTCTGTCTGACAAGATATTTATCCCAACCAGACCCTTTGTACTGTATGTCAGAACATTTCACTTATTTCAAGCTTTTTTATACTATATAATCATGATAAGTTATTATACCTTGTGTCTTAGTAAGATTTTATTACAGTACTAGCTCTGAGTATCTTAATGCTTGAAACTAAATTTGCCAGAATTATAAAGGTGTTTCATCAATAATGACACGGACAAAACTGCTTTGTAGAAGTCATGGGTTGTTACTTTAAGCATTTTCCTTGGTATCTCTTGATATATTAAATACGGATGATGGCCAAACTGAATTCACAATTTTATTGTCATTATAGCACGGCTATCACCGTACGTATTCCTCTAGACAGATCAGTACAGTACACCAACAAGTACAGAACAAGTTTGCGATTACATTCATTTGACAGACACCATGTCGTAATAACTGGTGAAGTTTGTACCATTAAATTGATGCATTTTATGTAATAAACATTCTCAAAAATCTCAAAGAAGTCGCATACAGCTACTGTAATATTTTACAAATATTTGGACGAAGAACCGCACAGAGGAATTAGCAATACACTACAGTACAAAAAAAGTCGGGAACCAAGTATCTTCTTCTAAACGGAGTCTATCCTGAGTATGGCCTTAACCGGCCCTAGATGACGAGATTGCTTGTACGGCTTTTCGTACTTGGGGAACTCACTATGTGTCATTTGAAATGGTATACTGTTCAATAACATCTCCCATATGGTATCTGACTTGAACATAAGTCTGGCCCTTGTTGCAAATTGTGTAATAAGAGGTAAAATCAACCAACCTTTCGGCATCTAATAGTTCAGTGGCCTGTGCAAGGTGTGGGACCTCAACCTGATGAACCATGACATTTTTGGTTGATATTCTTAAGACTCCACAAGAAAAATGCTTTTGACCAATCCAAATTCTAGCATATGATCAAGGACTTTTGAGTTACATATTTATTACCATTTATCAGAAGCCGTTTGACTGATCCAGCATGGGTAACGTCACTGAAACCTAGGAAGTACCTCAATTTTCCACACAAATATTGTAGGTCGTTAACCTCAGATACAGGCCCCATCTCCCTTTCATTTGAAAAAAAAAAAATTGAGTGCATTGAAGTGTCAACATTTTGGCAGCTTTCATATACAGTGGAACCTTGGATTACGAGCATAATTCGTTCCGGAAGTGGGCTTGTGTTCCAAAGCACGCGTAAACCAAATCATCATTTCCCATAAGAAATAATGAAAACTCAAATTATTTGTTCCACTGCCCCAAAAAATAAACACATAATATCCCGACAGTTAAGTGTTTCCATTTGTGCTCGCACGCGCCGTGTATTTGTGCGTGTGTGGAATTAGCCCCTGTTCCGGGCTTCTGATTAATGGTACATAATGAAATACTTTTCATTATGGTCCCCACATTTCTTCTTGCATATGGCTCGACCAATTGAAACTTCCACTGCTTCCAGGCAGCTAAACTGCTTATTAATAAAACACTGTCCTGGCGGAAGGTTGTTGCAACACCAGCAAAAAGGGTCAATGAAATTGTCAAATACTGTATATCCAGTGCCTCTTTCTCAAGTTGACTTGATGTGCTTCTCAGATGCTTCTTTAGCACTGCCTCCATCTGTTCCCTGAGGTTGCCCAAAAGTGATGTTTGATACTGCTGTACCCCAGAAACAATGTCATTCAAGCTTTTCTGAAAACAAACACACAAAGAGATGTGTTGGCGATGTCATGAGTCATGAAGAATGGCACGAACTCTTGTTGATACTTAGAATGTATAGATTTTACTTAAGCCATATTCATTCACTCTGACATAGGTGATCAACAACAGTAAGCTAAACGATATTACTCAATACAAGTTCAACTATTACCAAACAATAACAAAATCGGCTCTGCTCTGAATCATGAAACACATCTTACCTGTGAGAGACGATGCTCGGCTCTGGCATTTATCTCACAAGCAGTGGCATGTGTTGTCAGATCCTAAAATGAGTGGACAGTTAATGTAGAGTCTTGACATGCAGACAGGGTATTTCTTGTATATGATAATATTTGTGACAGGATAAGTATTTATGAAATCTATATATGCTATAGGTCTGGGGTGTCAAACTCCGTTCCGGAAGGGCCGCAGACCCGCAGGGTTTTGTTCCAGCCCTCGAGGACCTGCAGAGTTTAGCTTCAACCATAATTAAAAACACCTGATCCACCTAATCAAATCATTAAGGCTTATTTGGAAACTACATGGCATATATGTTGGAGCAGGGTTGGAACAAAACCCTGCGGGTCTGCGGCCCTTCAGGAACGGAGTTCGACACCCCTGCTATAGGTATCGCCAAGTATTTAGTATGAAAAAAAGGTTCATTTCAGTAGACTGCCATAAACTCAGCCCTGACAGCTCCATGTCGATCAATGCTCCTGATTTTAACACATCTCCTGTTACACTGAACTTCCAGTACACATTATTATGCTGATCATTCTCTGCTATCCGTTATCACCCAGATGAGGATGGGTTCCCTGTTGAGTCTGGTTCCTCTCAAGGTTTCTTCCTATTACCATCTCAGGGAGTTTTTCCTTGCCACCGTCGCCCTCGGCTTGCTCATCAGGGACAATCTTATCATTTTGATTCATACACATTGCATAAAAACGTACTTCTTTTTATTGTGTAAAGCTGCTTTGCGACAATGTCAATTGTTAAAAGCGCTATATAAATAAAATTGACTTGACTTGACTTGGTATATTGTCCTGCTGATTGTTCCTATTTATTATTATTTTTCCATATATATATAAAAAAAATAAAATAAATTAAAACAAATATTTTATAAATACTGTCGGTTCTGACCAAAAGTAAGTTCCAACTAGTGCCATGGTAACTTTATCCTACCTGTTGGAGTGGTAGGTGGCTTTCCTCGGACGGTCGGGCGTCTTCAAGTAGATGTGGAGGGTGTCTTCTCTTTACATGATGGTAGAAGGAATTGTAGGCTCTATTGTATATTCCTCAGTACACCCATCAATACCACAGGCCAACCAGAAGTCAGGGCTACAGCTGTGCTGTCTATTGATATGGCTTAATAACAATTTCAATGATAAAGTAATAAAAACGCAGCAGGTAACGCATCGCCAAAGCATCTTTAAAGTTAATAAAAGCAAAAGTAATACGATTCCAGTACTGTCCGTAAAAACGGCGGGAAAGAAGTAAAAATGACATTTACTAGTACTGAATAACCTGACGTAGTTCAATCCATTTTCAGGATTTCGGGGCGGGTCTATGAATAAAGTTTTTTTAAATTTTTTTATACTGTGTATGAATAACTTGATGAACTGAAGTATATATTTTAATTATTATATAAATTGTATGTAAATTGTAAAACCAGCTCTTTGGAAGCGCGCAAAGTCAAACGCGGTTGGCTTGCTTTTCACCTGTAGCCGGAAGAAGTGACTCTCTGACTCTCTGACACGCTCTCAGACTTATTCTGACGCCGTGGATAAAGATGGAATTGGCGAAAAATATCCAAGCTTGGATCACGTATCAAGTGCAGTTTTGAAAGGTAAGGTTTGTTCGTTTATACTCGTCTACGTTTCTATTTAGCAATCTAACTAGCAAACGTTAGCTAAAATTAATTTGAATTGGAAAGTTGGTATGCTAGCTAATTTGAACTAGCATTAGCTAGCAAGGTGCAGACTTTGATGCAGCAGTTAATAACGATATGTTAATTTGTTGAAAATGAGCCAATAACTTGGGATAGAACTTTTTTGTTGTTGTTGTTACCAGACATAGTGTTAATGTGTAAATGTACCTTTATGATGGACATTGTCCATTAACAGCATTGCTGTTGTTTTTGGTGCTAAATTAACGTTATATAGCTAACATTTGCAATACTTTTGGATAGCGAAACAAAAGAAATACCAAAATACAACCAACAGAATAACATTTCTCAGGTAACAAGATGTTTTACAACAGTTTACACTTAGAAATGGGTTTAATTTCATGTATCACAATAACTAACTCATAAATTAAGTTAAGGCTAAGTGACTGTCATGATGCAGTGTTAAGCCAAGGTCAGGTCAATTTTACAAAGATCTTTAAATTAATTATATCAGCGGGCAGGCAGGTGATGATGGAAGGAGTAGTGAAAGCCTGACAACATCTCCTGGGCAACTGGTTTAAGAAAGGCAGGTTCATCAGGTTCTCTTTCCAGGGCCTGAACACTTCTTCAGAAGCCGAATCATTTGGAGGCTTACTCATGAGGAAAATGAGGTAATGTCGGTTTGACATTTGGTCTAACAATGCAGTATTTTCTTTTATCTAAGCATGGCCTGGTCATCATACATTTATCTAAATATAAATTTGGGTGGTGTGTTTGCCTTTCAGTTATATACTACCAAATCAAATGTACTTCACGTCTTCAACAGGGTCAAGAATCAGACCCCTGCAGACCTGGCACCTGCTCTGAAACCCCACCCTTTTTCCGCTCTTCCTCCAGCCCCCTCTCACCACTCTCCTGACCCTTCTCCAAACCCAAGAGACCATATCATAGTGCCAGTAGGACCGTACAGCTTGTCTGTCCACAGTACAGTGGAACCTTGGATAACGAGCATAATTCGTTCCGGAAGTGGACTCGTATTGCAAAACACTCGTAAACCAAATCAAATCTTCCCATAAGAAATAATGAAAACTCAAATTATTCATTCTACGGCCCAAAACAATAAATACATAAAAATAATTCATACAATATATAAAGTAAAATAAATAAATAAATAAAATTAACTTGCACTTTACCTTAAAATTTTTTTTTACAAATTTCGACAGATAAGAGTTTCCGTGTATTTGTATTTGTGTGTGTATGTGTGTGTGTTTAATTAGCCCCTTCCCTCGCCTCCCAGAGTCTTACACAGTAAAACTCCTCCTCCCTCCCCCCCACCTCGCTTTTTAAGTTTCACAACAAACGCACACACAATGGAAACACTGTTTTAACGAGAAAAAAAGAAATCTGTATAATGACACTCGCGTGAGCGCATACTAACGATCACTGCTGTAAAAAAAAAAATGAATCAGCACCTTACCTTTGAAAAGAATCGCGACAGAGCTGAGTTTTCTGTGTAAAGAAAGTGTGTGTGCGTGTGTGAAGCCGAGAGAGAGTGTATGTGTGTCGGGGTCAAATTAAGTGCCCGCGCAGGCGACAGTGTGTGTGTGTGTGTGTGTGTGTGTCAAATTACGCGCGCACACACACACATGAGACACAATGAAACAGAGAGGGAGACGTTGATTATACCAGTAAGAGATGAGCACTAAGACCCAGGGGAGACAATTACCCACAATTTCGCAGCGCAAGAGAGAGAAAAATCATTGGCTCAGTTGTGGTCACTTGCCGCTCGTGTGTCAAAATAGGAGGCGCATACGTGATACATGATTCTCGGCACTCGTAAACCAATACTTTCGCTCGGGTTCCAATTAAAAATGTATTAAAAATCTTTGCTCGTATTGCGGAACACTCAAACCACGTCACTCGCATTCCGAGGTTCCACTGTATTAAAATCGACTGATAACAGACGGGTGTTTGTCCCTGCTATGGCTTCTAAGTTTAACTGCTATGGACAAGTGTAAAACAGTTCACTTGCTTCCTAGGCCTAGTTTAACAAACTCCATAATTGATGCAACTTTTCTGCAACCCCATCGCTCTCTCTCTCCATTTCTTGCTCTACTCTGGATATCTCTCTGTCTATTTTAGATCTCACTTCATACTGGACCTGAAGACGCGCTGGGGGACTTTTTATGGGAAGGCACAGTTTTACGGAGTGTTCAAAAAGGTCATGAAAGCACCACAGCAGGACAAAGGTCTGAGTCGTAAATGGAGCATCCCATGAACATATTAATGTAAAGCTCAACCAGACATGTTCCCATCACCTGTGGCTCCACCTCGGAAGTTAGGACATGCACGTGAAGCTATGTTTCACATTCTTGAGGTCAAAGCATTCGAGAATGAATGAGCAATTTCATATTAGCTACTTTACCATATGAGACAACGAGTGTGAATTCTCTTTGTGGTAATATTGGTTCTTCTCCGTTTGTGTGAGTCTAAAGAAGATCCAAACACCTTTCTTCAGATGAGACCGCTCTTTAGCCTTGTCGTGATTGTCTGCGAAACCAGTTGCTTACTGGCCATTGGAACCATGCCTGTGGCGACCTTCCCGAAAGTCTATGCTAGTGTGATGTATCCCATGGCATGTTATTATGCCTTTCACCTCACATATCCTAAGTGTATTGCCACACTGCTCTCTGTGCTTCAGACAGACGTCCTCTTGGATGCCATCCATGACAAGGACATGACTTCGTCATATAAAAAGGCTTTGGTTGAGTGGAAGAACTTCATTACTGACTAGGGCTGCACAGCAATATTTTTTTCATTTCTGGTCCCCATAACAGAACAGGCCGATTTGATAATCTGTAATACATAGCTAAAGAATTTGTTTGATAGATTTGATCTATTATAGTAGATTTTTGTTTATTTGCCCACTAATGTCTTTTCTGCTGGTTATGCTACATTTATAATGTTAATTGGTGTTTTAAATTTTTTTTTAATTTTTTTTTTATGTTTAGCATCTGAAACTACCGAGAGCATATAGAACCTGGCAAGATCTTGTACTACCGTACAGGTAATGTACAAAATGGCCTTGTGTTGTTTTGTTGCATTCGTTGTTTTGCCCATAAATGGAGTTTATAATAAAAAGGTGACCAAAATGTATTGAAATGTATTTGTTTAAGGATCATTGTAAACCATTTGATGATAAATTAAGCATTTTTTCCTATAAATAAAAAAAAAATCATTCTTTTTTTTTTTTTTTTGGTATTTAGATAAATGCACTTGTTTGTAGTCTTGCTTTTCAGGTTTTAAGATAAAAGCTTTTTAAGCATTGTAAGTCAGATTTACCCCATTTTATTAAGATATAATTCCCACATATATTTCGCCTTAATTAAAGACAATGGCACTAGCATTTGCTAAATTTTATGCTCTTTTCCTATATACTGAGAAAATAATATTTTTTTTTTTATTAGGAAAAAGTACTTGTTTCTAGTCTGGCTGCACTAGTTTTAAGACACCTGTGGGTTCTTTGAGGCTAGATATATGTACTTGTTTTAAAAATCTTGGCAAGTGAAATTTTCCTGTTCTGTTGGCAGATAATGTTGATTATTTTAAGTCAAATTTACCCCATTTTATCACTTTTTTTTCCCCTTGTTTTTGAGCGCTTATTTAAAAAAAAATTTGTTTTATATTCTTCTTCTTCACTACCCACCACCCAACGCTGGCCGCTAGTGTGTAAAACTCACTCGGTTGGAATCGAGGCGTGAGCGAGTGGTGTAGGTGAGAGGGGGGATGTTGAAGGTGTGAGGCACCAGGTACTCCTCAGCATCCATCAGGTCCTCCAGCTCCTCCTCGTCCAGCAGACTTTGGAAAAACTTACTGTCATTGGGGCTGGGCAGCTTCATCCGGTCATCACCCTGAGGAACATAAGTGCTACCGTCAGAACTGGAAAATCCTGTTTTTGTACTGTCACGGGTGTGCAAGGGGTCGCTCGAGTCAATTGTGCAGAATAACAGAGTAAAAACTCCGAGGAACTTTATTTCTCTATATAATCCCCTGCTACACTGATGCACTTATCCCAGTGCTTCACTAGTGCTTGGACACCATCAAGGTTGAAAGTCTTCTCAGTACGCCAGAAACATATTCAGGGTCCCTGCTTTACGTCTGAAACGCTTGGCCTCCCAGGAACCCCTTTCTTAATGGCTTGGAGCGAGGTCAGTACTGTACGGGTGATGTGGCAATTCACAGACGTACCGCCTTCATTAAAACACTTTAAATGTTTTACTGCGGCTAAGAATCTCATCAACATACTGGGCTCGAAGGCTTCTGTAAACGTCCATCCTTTTTTTTTTTTTTTTTTTTTTACGCCTTCATTCACCAGAAATTTCATCACAAGTCCTGGTTTTACTTGAACGCCCCTGGTAATATGCAAATTAAGAGCCTAAAGACATGCATCCAGTATAACGTGTGATGATAACTATATATTGTGACACTGTACAGTGATATTTTAGTTTTTTTCATTGTTGGCAGCAGAAGTAGCAAAGACATTACTAGAACTACAGTATCAGTACTAACAGCGTTTTCTGACATTATCAAACCACTTACTGTCAGTATTTGTAATCCATCATGGTGTATAAGTCATTCTTCTTTAAATTATTGATATACACATATAAATTCCTTGAGATATATAATACAAAAATATACATATGAAAACATAAAAATGTCATGGTATTTATTTTCTGCTTATTATTATTATTATTATTATGATGTATTATTATTTGTATTATTATTTGTATTGGAATGCTTTTAAAGGGGATCTATTATGCAAAATTCACTTTATTCACTTTTGTTTACTTTTTTACATGGTAGATTTCCTCAATCATGTTTTTTCTTACTTTGTAGACTTATATTCATTCATTCATGATAACCATCAATAGTTATAAATTGTATGTAAAGTTAATTATATTTGAATTCATTTATTAAGCAGATGAAATCATAAGTTATTCATGTCATTTTGAGCGTAAGGTCAGAAGTATAAAATAACTTAATGTAAGTATTACTTAACTGCATCTGGCAGATGCCCGTTTCCAGATTTACCCCTCATCAAGGGCACTACTTGGTTTGTGGAACAAGGGATTCTACACCCTTTCTGCTATTTGCAATTTAACCCCCGATCAGTTCATCATCTAAGGCTATTTTAAAGCGGAATAAGTGGAAATATAAAGTAAATCTGGTAAGTTTCTCAGGATTGTCATAACCGGTTAAATAAACAAACAAATCATAACCGGTTAATAATAAATGGGGTTTGTGGAACTGTTGTATAAAAGCAATATCACACTCGATGCCGTGCCGATATTCAGCACAACGGCACTCCCACTCATGAGATATTGCCTCCGTAACCTTTAGCTCACATGTGTCATGTTTGCCCTTTACCTGGATGACGAGGTAGCGCTGGGGGTCTCGGGCCATTCTGCAGAACTCCGCGGCTAGCTCCTTAAACTTCGGCCTGCTGTCTGCGTCGATCATCCAGCCTTAAACCAAAACACACAGACGCATGATACTGTTCGAGATGATCTGGAGAACCTCACTGCGCTTGCTGCACTCAGGCTATTCCAGGTAATAACGGAGAACCGGCGGTAAATCTATAAGCATTAATAAGAATTAGTTTTATTTTATTTATTTATTTATTTTACTGTAACAAAATGTTGAAAAGTCTTGAATCTCACTATAAGAATTATAAATATAAATTATACATTTTTTCTTAAATTACTTAAAGAAATAATTCGCTAATTTAACATGAATATATATAGCTTAGTCGAAATTAGTTGCTAAATTGCTAATTTTTGCTTAGTCATCCCCTTAGACTGCATTCAGGAGGGACTGGAGATGAAATATTATGTCCTAAATTAGTATTATTATTTTATTTTTTTCTCTCCGCTTATGCTATCAGGTTCCGAAGTGCAACATACGTACACAGCATTAAACTTGAACGCTAGCAAGCTAGCAAACAAAACAAGTCGCGCTACACTGGACAGGCAAAATCATTACAGTTCTCACCTGGCAGTAAACAAGATCAATAAAAAATTATGAATAAAAATTCTGATGTTAAAAACACTATCATTTCTCTCAATGCAGCACGTTTTACCGTTTCTGCTAAATGGTGGCGAAAAAGCTACGCAATGCTAAAACAAAAATAAAGTAGAAAAAAAAAAAAGAATCTGTGTAGCAATAAAAGTGCGGTTTGACATGGCCTAGTCAGAGCGCATTGTGCACAAGAGGGGCTTAAAACAGAGCCTCTACTCCATTATTCATCTCTCATTTCTGCGGACGTTCTCAAGACGTTTCTTCAAGCGAGCTCTTTCGCATGGCTAATGATAATGACTCTGGACGTAGCCGAGCGACCCGACGAGACGTGACGAAGGTCGTGGAATAGAAGAGAAGCGAGTGCAGCACGTGTTCTTACATTTCACCATGACCATGTAGACGTCGATGGTGCAGATGGGAGGCTGAGGGAGCCGTTCTCCTTTCTCCAGCAGGTCGGGAATCTCACGCGTGGGAATTCCGTCATACGGCTTTCCTCCGAACGTCATCAGCTCCCAGATAGTCACTCCTGTTAGAGCGGTTAATTAGTTCATTAGTCACATTAACAGCTTTCTGATCTCAAATGTGAGAACAGAAAGCTACGGATAAATACACAGTATCTGTACTGTACAGTACTGTATTGATTGATGAAAAAAAAAAAATAAAATAAAAATCAGCTCAAAATCATTTTTATACATTTCAGTTGTTTGGGGCTTTAAACATCAGAAATTGTAGTGTGTCCTGTACTGTAGCTACTCCCGTCCTCTTGTTTTTATTAAAACACACTGATCTTATATTGAAGGTCAGCTTCTTACTTTGGCATTAAGAAAACATTCCCCTTAGACATTCCCCGTAAACATTCCCGTCACCAGCCTGAACCGATTTTTAACCCTGACGCAACATAGATC
>QNUK01001376.1:0-22500 GCA_013621035.1 Clarias magur | reverse complement strand
TTAACCTGTCATAGCAGCCGGTGGTTCTAAAACCATGAGACCATCAAGGGATGCATATTAAACCTGCTGCATCTCTCGATTACTTCCGAACAACATCGGATTAACTTGTTTTGCTGTCAGACGCCGAGCGCACCTGCTAACTCCCGAGCCGCTCAGGAGCCAAATTGGAAACAATCCGCTCTGCAACAAACCAGGCAAACAATGTGCGATGCGCTGACCTTCCCTCCATCCGCGTTGTATTCCTTTTCATCAGCGTCCAGCAGCCTCGCCAGACCGAAGTCTGTGATCTTGATGTGGTTGGGGGATTTGACCAGCACATTCCGGGCTGCCAGGTCTCGATGCACCAGCCTCCGCTCTTCCAGATACATCATGCCCTGTGAACATCAAGGACACGCAGTAAAACTCTCAGATATGGCTTTATATCCAGGGATTGAATGATAATGGAGACTACAATCATAGAAACCTATGCCATCTGAATCTCAACCATTTGCTGTCTATGAAAACAAACAAACAAACAAACAAAAAAGAAACGTTGGGCCTTTTTGCACAGGATATCCGCTAGTGGATTTTGTCTCCTGTGCTAAATCTGCGTTTATCTGATTTGAATTTGAATAACAAATCCCAGCACTTAGAACAGGAATATGAAATATTTTGAGGATTTATTGCCAGTCGACATATTTGCTGGTGTGGTGGCTCTGGGTTTGGGGGTATAAATCATCTGGAATGATCACCCCCTGATTGGTGGGTTTCCTCCGGATACTGGGATTTCCAGTATTGGTTGGGTGTGTGAGTGTTTGTGATGGGTCCTGCCTTACATCCCCTGGGATAGGATCTAGGTCCCTGCGTGACCCTGCACAGGATAAGCGGTATAGATGATGGATGGATGGTCTACATATTAGCTACATGCCACTATTTACACTAGGGCTGTCCAGTTTATCCATAATCAATCAGGGACTGCACCTTATTCCATTTGTTTAATCAGAACTTGGCTTTCAATAGAACTTGGCTTTTCAAATGATGTGCTGCTCTTGCTTGGGTGGGATTAAAACCCGTCCCTACAGCAACCCTCTGTGGAGGAGATCGGATATACAGTAATAACCTACATTTACAGAAATAAAAGTTACAAAATGCAGACTTGCTTGTTACTTGGGTAATACTGTCAAAGGAGACCCATTTCATATCTTATGAACGTATCTTAAGTATGTTCCTCGGAAGGTGCATGTGGTGTACCTTCAGGTAGATCATAGAGTAAAGCTTTAAAGATACAGTGGTCAGTGGTCTATAAGGTCCAATGATATGCCTCAAACTACGTTCCCAAACCAATTAAAGATACATACTAAGCGCAAATGATGTCGTCTTGATGGTACCACCACTGCGCCAAGGAAAATCCAGTTTTAATGCCCCTTTATGTCTTAGTAAGGGCATAAGGTGCAGATGTCCTGAGTGTCTCTTGCACTTGTACCTCTTAGCAACGAGAATCACTCAGTCAGCCAGCTGATATGTCTTTACCAGACCATCCGGCTCAGTGATCCAGCAAGAATCCTGTACTGTTGTGATAATTAATCAAGACTGTTGACAGGGAAAGGGATCAAGGCTTTCTCGCTCAGGCGATTCTCACGCATGGGCACATATCTCCCTGAACGATGAGAACTCGACGCATTGATTTTCTGAAGGAGCAAACAATGCATGTAATTGATTTAAGTGTGATCCGCGGCATGGAGGCCTTGCCGGAGAGTTTGGCTTTTGTGAGAAATTGGCCCTGACTGCGGCTTTCAAGTGCCCTTGGGCTCCAGGATGGATGAAACGTAAATTGTAATGTGATTGGAGGGGAACAACTTTTTCCCCCCCCCCTTCTCTCGACACGAGATCCCCTGATCCATGCTATGGAAATATTTGTTTCAAAGTTTGCATAGACTAGTTACAAATTTTCTTGGTAAAGATTAGCAGGTTGTCTAGGAACAGGGAGGAACAGTCTGACTGAATGACAGCATGAGTATACTTATGAATTCAGAGGTGCCATCATTGCTTACTAGAAAAATCAAGCAGGCAGAGTCAATAAATAAATAAATAAATAAATAAATAAACCGTCTATTTATTAATAAATAGCTCTTCCTCCTATTTTTCCTTTACAACCCCCATCTCCTTGATTTCTCTTGGCTCATAAGAACAAGGAGTGATAAATTGACATGTCAAAGGTTAACTAAATAATGTTAGTAAATGTTCTCCAGAGCAAAAGCCATGGTTTTCAGGGTGTATAAATGGTAAGGCTAAACCATAAATAACCATCATTTGGTGGCACAGTGGTTAGCACCGTCACCTTGCACCTCCAGATCCTGGATTTGATTCCAGCATCGGATCTGTGTGCATAGACTTTGCATGTTCTTCCTGTGCTTGGTGGGTTTCCTCCAGGTTCACGTGCAGATTAGGTTAATTGGCGTTCCCAAATTGCCGGTAGTGTGTAAATGTGCGTGTGAATATTGACCCGAAGGAATAAATACAGTGGCCGCCATTGGCCTCCATGATCCCTAGGACTACAGAAGTTCCTAGATGGATGGATGGATGGATGGATGGATGGATGGATGGAAATACAATACCACCTCTCGGGTAGTGGTGTTGACTGATTAGAAGCAGAGGACACCCAGAACAAGCAGACTTCAGGTCAGGACTAACGTCAATGAGCGATGTAATTTGGTTGCACACCAACTAAACTGGGATGACGTTCAGTGCTGCGGAAACTTTGGGAAAAACGCTGATTTTGAAAGTTAGAAAACTTTGATGAGAGGACATTGAGATAAGGTTGACCTAAAGGCAATGTTGCTAAAACAACGTCAAATAAAGTATATTGTAAACTACATTTGGATCGATTTATTAAGATTAACATCACTTAAGATGGTTTATAATACCGTTCACAAAATGGAACTGACCCGACAGCTTCCCACACACAGTGGAATGTAAGGTTGTGCCTCTGGTTCATGTTTTTTCAGAAATATTGCCAATAGGTTAATGCGTCTTGGCTCCCAAATTACTCTACTGTAATATGGTGTTTGTGACGCTTGTCTCTTATGTCTGCACATTTGCTTGCCTCGACACCATGTTCCCCTGTTCCCCTATCAGTAATCTCACTGGTGACCAGAGTGTGAATCTCATTCACGCCATCGTTTTGATGTTAACTTGGTGTCGAAGTCATTTTTGGAAGATTGTGTTAGGAGCATTTTCTTAACTCTATCAAATCGTCATATACGGTACGTTATTCTGATTTAATTTCATCAAACACAAGTCAACACCAACATCGTCCTGACGTCCGTCCTTAACATTACTGAAGAACATCAACACAATGTTGTAATGTAGTGGTTCCCCCACAGACATACGGCAGAATAATCCTTCATCTAAACAGTTATGGAAAAATAAACGTCCTCATTTGGTGTGTCTGTTGAAACTGAACAAGGCAAACCTTGACACTATAATTATAGCGCACCTGATCAACAGCTATGATGTGTTCTGGCTGATGCTGGAATCGTTATTTGTAATCAGATTAATAAGTGAGCATGGAGGTCAGCAGGTACAGTATGTGCAAATACTAATGCAACAAAGTCCATATGAATCTCCTACTAGGAAATACTTCACTGTCACATCACTGTTAAATATATCAAGAGAGAGAGAACAGATGCGAGTCAGATTAGAATAATATATTTGACTCGCAAGGCAAAAAAAACTACTTTGGCCAAAAAAAAAAAAAAAAAAAAAAAACGCCATCGAGGAAAAAAAATTGCATGCTTCATGATCTTACATTTGTTTCTTTTGTTTCTAGCCTGTATGCATGCACTATACATCAACTAGCTTCGTCATACGTCTATGTCTCAGTGAAAACACATGACATAATGTTATACTTTATATCACAAGTTCCCATCAAGTCCTGCTAATCACAACTACTACAGTATATGTGGCCTTTATTAAAACTGGAGAAACATGACCTTGTGCTTGTCTTTAGCATGCTTGGCTCCCCCGGCGTCTGACGAGCAGAAACGCTGCTATTTTTCAACTTTATATCATTAGCAAACAGCACACACTGAACAAAACACCCTGCTCAGTAAGCCTGTCTAAAAGAACAACCGTAGCCATAGGAAAAATCCCAGGCAGGAAGGAAACGCATCCAAGTCAAGCTAACAGCTAACTGGATTTAGCCGACGAGAGAAGGAGCATGGATTAGGACTTACAACATTAACACCTTAAATATGAAAAAGGAGATTGTGCTTATGAAATATTTAATTTGAGTAAATAAAGAGCCTTAGGCTCTAAAGTGATCATAAAAAGAAGAGATATGAGTAGAAGAGGCCCTTCAGCTCGTGAACGAGAGGCTTAACATCCTCAAGGACTAGTTAGTTTCACAGAATAACATCAAAAATGATCAACCTGATTTGTTTCAGATGATATGGGCAGGAGGCGATTGTGAAAACTAGAAGGGCATTCAAGTGAGAACAACTGTCGTGACCTCCTACAGTACCACCTTGGCTGGGATCGTCATTCACAAACGTATGTTTACACCAGACAAACGTTTTGCTATGTGGCTATGGCTGTCTCATCACCATACCGTGGCTTGAAGTCATTGATAAATGTCTGCTTAAAACTGGTTCTTACTCCTTCATTCTTCTGCTCCTAAGACAACAAGTCCCAGTTTGACTTGAATGCCCTCCGTATTACAGTATGTGCTACAAGAAAAACAACCTGATAATATTAATTTCCACTACAAAACTTTTGAGCAAACTGTACATTGGTCTTCTTCAGGGCTCGGTTCTAGGCCCGCTCCTGTACTGAACATCCTATTATGCTAATATGCAGGGCTTGCCAACTATCACATGCCAAATAATCCATATGTCAAAGACAGAAATGAAAGAATTTCTACAACTTAAAAGAACTCGGTACCAGAACGATGACTGACACTTATTTTAGGACATGCAAAGTAGTTGACCCCGTGCAGGTAGTGTAGCAGATCCTCTTGTGATGTTATGTTGCAGTAAATCACAGGCCTGTACTGAGTGCAAGTTGTTCCACACGATTTATTTACAGACTTTCATATATATTTTTAAAAGTCCTTTACCCTCTCTGGTCTGATTTGAAAACTGGCAACATAACATAAAAGAATTACATTGGCTAAAACGCTGTTTAACTAAAACTGGCCAAAAAACTCAGTGGTGACTGTTAACCAAAATGCAACTTGTGTGTTTATATATACATACAAGTAACTTCGGGTCTGAGGAAGATGCTATGCAAAATTAGGCATATTATTCTTACTAACTGTGACACATCACGGCAAGGTTTTCATTCTGTGTGGAATTAAAGGTTCACCGAAGTAGAAATACATCTGATGGGACTGGAATTTGCAAACATATTCCAGCTGTGACCAGATGTTTACTTAACCATCGTCAATTCTCTTGTTAATACACCGTTGATCCTCTATTGGTGCACCTGATTTTAATGAATTATCATCTGGATTGTGAAGACGCATCTACACGACTGTGCTTCCATCTAAACAGGGCGTGTAGAAATGCTTTCATCTCCTCAGTTACGGTCGCATTCACTGGAAATCTTTCTTTGTTCTCATAATTCATAATGAGCTCAAAATCAGGTGTGTTGAATCAGGAAAAAAAAAAAAAGAAAACTCTAAAAATATGCAGAGAATGAGGTCCACATAACAGATGCCTCGTCTCAAGTTGTTTCCTATTTACACTGAAGCGCACTGTTTGGGATGCAGCCGTTTTGTAGCGCTGTGGGAATTCTCAGCGGAAAAATTACATTCCCTTAGTGGTTCGCTTTGCAACAGAGTGATTTCTTGTAGCTTTAAATGTACTGGTTGGGATTCATACTGGGGTGTATGTTTAAAACTGTTTATATATTATTTAGAAATGTGATTTACAGGTGCTAAGGCCAACAGAGACTTGAAAAAGTTTGTATGATAACGGGTAAGACTTCTGTACTGTATGTTGGTAATTTGTTAGAAAGTGTCGTATCCGAATTGAACGCAGTAGAGGAGCAATTTTGTCCGGCTTTTAGATAAAGTCCTTCCGTGCGTCATCTGGCGGATACAGTATGCTGTGAAGCACACCACATTTATTTAAATTCTAAAACGGTGCTTGCAGGATTTAGCGGCGCTCCGCGAGACGATCTGCGGACTTCCGCATTAATTTTAATGGGCACAACTGTAAATGATGTAGATTTTACTTAAAGTGTAAGATTTTATGATTTTTTTAAAAGACAGTCAAGAAATAAAAATGCTTTAGACTTTAAGAAGTACACAGAATTACCTGATTAATTAATTAATTAAAGAGAGAAAGAAATCCCAATAAATAAATAACTAACTTATGGTCCTCTCACCATCCCAAGCCACTGAAATACATTTATCTATAAAGTAAATCAATCCTAAAATGCTTAAAAGTACTCCAGTAAATAAACAAACAAACAAACAAATAAATAAATACACAAAAGCCCTCTCATCATCTCAAGAGCCATTGCAATACATGTTACCTAAAGTAAATCAAACTGAAACCACACAAAACAACCTATTTTGTAAATAACCGAGATTCTTTTTATAAACAAACAAATAAAAAAAAGGAAGAAAGAAATATGGCCTAATCACCATATTGAGAGCTACTGCAATATGTTTAACCTAAAACAAATCAAATGTGATTTTTTTTTTTTTTTCTAAAAGTGCTTACTCAAGAAAAAAACAAACAAATAAATAAGCTGGACTTCTGCTTCTGAAATGTACAGACCTACTGTAACACCTCCGCATGAGCACTGATATACCAACATCAATCTAATATGATAGCCACCTACCTCGTTAATTAACCTGGTACGTAGTTCATGTCAGTTTAACGTGACTTTTTACAAAGTCTTAAGCAGAGAACAAAAATCTCCTTAGAACTACATACAAGAAAAAAACTAACGAAATGCTTATTTTGCTGAATTTGGTAACGCTCCCCCACACGCAACTGTTTTATATTACAGAATGCACATTTAAACTCAAACAAGACGCTGGCAATGTTGAGAATTTGTCAGTCTGCCAGTGTTTCATCCATTTCTCAAATTCTGTTAAAAGGAAAGAAACAAAGAGGAAAGAAAAAAAAAAGAAAAAAGAGAGCATGTTCATTCTTTATATCCATGCTGCAATACATCACGCACAAATGAGGGCTTTCAGTCTGAGGCAGCACAAAGCTTTTAAAGGCTGTTACAATCTGCTCCCCGTGTCCCACCACTGTGATATAAACGAGCGTAAATAAAGCTTCTCAAGCTCGTCGTATTCACGGACCTGGCTTTGCGACTCTGATAAACCGAGCTTAACCAAAGCATGGCACAACGCTACCGGCTCCCGTTCAAAGCCATCCCGACTGCGCTCTTGGTTAGGTCACGATTAATGAAATGATAACACTTTAGCGGCGGAGTTATGGCCCTCTCCCTGATCGCAGAGAAGCTCTTGTCCTGTGATATTCGTCATTGATTCAAGGAGAAATGCTAATCAGACTCTTATTACTGAGTGGCCTGTTTGAGGCTTTCATGCTGTCATGACTCTCAAGCACACTCCCATTTTCTCTTCCGTACTAAATCTTTCCTCAGCGAGCGGCCGTAATCCGGAGGCCTGAATGCTGGGGAGTGTTCGGGGGAGGAAGAAACGCAAACAGAAAACACTCTTCCTTAGTTTCAGAGCCATATTGTATTTGGATAGGCTTTATATAAATTTTTTATTCATTTATTATAAATAATTTCCAATTAGACAGGAAGAAACCATTCCAGATTTATACATTTTTTCAAATTTCTCACACTAGCTAATCGTTGAATAGTTCTCTGTAAATGCACAACCCTGAGTGTTTCTTCCTGTAACTGGTCAGTTATTAGAGATAATCTCTCTCTCTCTCTCTCTCTCTCTTTTAATTGCTACGTATTGAAAAGAGCCCACTTTTTGAAGCCGAGCAATAATGTGTGTATCTTTATGTGCATATGCTCTTCAAGCATACTCTGATGAGTCTCCATATATTTAGATTCAAAATATAAATCATACTCTGCATTTGCAATTTTCAAGACAATTAGGCAGCGGAAAATGGATGAGTCTCCAATAATTACAGCCGGCAGTCAGAGCGGATGTAAATGAGGGGGGGGGGGGGGGGGTATTGAGTTTGATGCCGACAATGTATAAAAGTGGGTCCTCGGATGGCTATCTGCTGGCTCGGAGTGAGGAACGAGTGAAGAGAAAGAAAGAGAGATAAGGGTTCATTTGACAGAGCGAGAGAGAGATCAATTCTCCTGAATTCTAAGGAATCACTTCTACAGAGACTCCTGCGTGTACTTCTATACAGAATATCTTAAACTACACACAGTTTTACTATCTGGTTAACTAGCGAAGGATGATGCCTCAAAACACGTCACTTTTATCATCTCTGCCTGATAATCATAATCTTTTCCTTTCTTTCTTTCCTTTAATTTTTTTTTTTTACAGCAAGTTAAATGAGGAGAATCCCGAGGCTTCTGGTCTCAGCTGGGTTTCCTCCTTATATAAGCCGGACATCTAACGAAAGAGATGAGAGGCGTTCTGAAGCCAGACATCTCCATATTCTAAATAAAACACATGGTAAAGCGAGCTGATCTGAAAAACCATGACATATGCTTAATATTTATCAAACAGCATTTTCATCTGTCGTGAAAAATGGATGCATAAACACTTTCTCAGGTTTGAAATAGTGATGAGATTTTGGGCCGTTGGAAAGAAGTGATCACTATTGTATTAATATTGATGACGTTTGTTCCGGTTGTTGAATAACTCGCATGCAGAAGGGCATTTAAGATGGTATACTTACTGCAGGTGCTATTAGTAATTGATAAGCTACTTTATTTTATAGAGAAATCAAGCATAAAAATAAAGAGCTTATTTTAATTATAAGTTTGCTAGCTTTAGTTAGGAATTTTTAAAGATTTTTTTTTCTTTCATTTTTCTAATCTTCCTTTAGATTAAGAAATCTAAGAAACCTAGCTAGTTTATTTTATGATTAAAAATGCTAGGAATTTCTCGATGATTAAACTGTATATTTTCCCCCTACTTGTTTACATGATACTGTGGCGGGTCTAGCTAGGAATGTTGTGATAATTACATTGTTTTTATTACTATTTTTACCTTTTTTTTTTCCACAGCTACAGTATCAACCACACAAAAAAGGACAACTGTAGCTTATTTTACTTACAAACTAACTAATCTTGATAGCTATCTGAGTGATCTCCCTCTCTCTCTCTCTTTTTTTTTTCTTTTTTTTTTTACACAGAATTAGGAATTTCTTAATGTTTAAAAAGATTTGTTTGTTTTTTACCCCCTCCCCTTTTTTTTTTTACAGTTATCAACCATAAAAACAAAACCATTTAGCTTATTCTACTATCAAACTAGCTAGCTCAAGCTAGGCATATTCAAATGATGTGATTTAAATATTTAGATACAAATAGAATTTTTTATTTGAATTACAAATTTCTTATTTATTAATTAATAATAATAATAATAATAATAACAACAATAAATTCTTGAATTTTACCTTAATTTATAAAGCTAATAACCATAGCTTATTTAGTTAGAAAGCTAGCTACCTCAAGCTTGACACATTTTAATGATGAAAAAGTTTTTTTATTTTTATTTTTAGAAATTTCTATCAACTATACAAAGGGCGAAATTTACCGTATGTTTTACTAGCAAGCTAGCTATCTGAATTTACTAAAGATTAAAACGGTTTTGTTTAGGACATACAGTGCATATCACATGATGATGTTAGCCAACACAAAAGTGTCCACGACAACTACATCACCACACCTATACATACAGCACATTGACACTTATTTACATAAGCATTTCATTTCTATATAATTCATTTCGCTATATAAATAAAATTGACTTGACTTGATTTCTGTTACTTTCTTCTGTCCATATTTACGCCCCCACCCACACCTGAAACTCTGAGCTCTTTATAAACACCAAATACCTGCACCTCACCATCACCACCCTCCTCTACTCCATTATCTCACAAGATAACAGGACAACAATGTCTGATGTGCTCCTCTGCCTCGTGTTAATAGAGAGCCTGTCTTCATCTCAATCGCTCCGCCGGGGCTGGGAGCCAAGGCCGCGCCGCAAACACTGTGTTTAAATCAGATTAGCTTGGGTCAATCAATACTCGCCCTCATTACAATGAGCCATGAGATGGCTCTGCCGTGCGGTATTTCTCTCCAGTGTGGAGTTCAAACACAACACAATACAACGACTCGCCACACAGTGATGATCGTTCACTCAAATGGTCCTGTCAGCTTCTGTTTTTTTTATATTATACTTAATACGTTTCGACTGATATTGCATATTTATTTGATGTACAGACAAAGCGTACTGTAAGTCATATGGCCTATTATTTAAATCCTGAGATCTGGACTTCACAAGGAAGGTGCACTGGTACTGTACACAATGATGTCTTGTGGAATCTGTACTTTGAATAGCATCAAACACACTGGACTGTAAAAGCAGTATTACTACAGTATCTGGCTTATCAAAAGAAAAGAAAAGAAAAAAAAAAGGAATTTGAATTCACAGGTTTCTTAACATAGTAGAAATGTCTGGCCACTGCGTTAAATGTAAAAAAGAAAAAGATGCAAAAGTGCAAATTTACAAGGACATCCGTGTTATACGTACACAGTGCAGATTAGCAATAGCATAAAAACCCAGAACGTTATGTCCAGTATTGTATAGGTTCTGTTTGTGCCTCCTGAGACTCCGCAAGACCTTTGGGTGCTGTGGGTTGCGGGATGGGACCCTCCATGGATTGGACTGTTTGTCTGGTGCATCCAATGGGCGCTCAGTTGGATTGGGATCTGGGGAATTTGGAGGCCGGGTCAAAAACCTTGCCTCTCTTTGCCTGCTACGCCCCATACGGTACATGGTGGACTCTGGTGCACTGGGTCTTCTGATACCTTTCTATCATAGCCAATTTTTACTTTTTTTTTTTTGTCATTTGTGCTAGATTTTCTGTGAGATTGGACCAGGTGTGCTGGCCCTTGGTCCACACAGACATAAATGAGCCTTGGGGTTCCCATGACCCTGTCACCAGTTTACTGGTATATAATTGACCATCAATATTATTGAATTCACCCAGCAGTAGTGTTACGTGCAGTGGCTGATCAGCATGTTTTTTTTGTTTTTTTTTTCCCTACATCTATTCAATTATTTACTGGCCTTAAGCACTTTATCCTGGTCAGAGTGTGAGTGGATCCAGAGACAGTCCCTGGACACATCTAGCCCTGGTCTGAGATGTTGTGAAGCCCTAATCAAGCTCAAGCTAGAACTGGAGATCGTTTAAGAATCAGGAGGCGTTGTGGATTATAACAGAGTGTGATTCAATCTGGACTCAAAACTTCAACAAAAGCTGTCATGTTATCAAGCCGGTCATTTTACACTAAGCAAATATCTCCACTAAGCTATCGTGTTGGACGTGAACGCAGAATTGTTGATCTTGAAGTGACACAGATGATGATAAAGTTCGGAAATTGAAGTAGTCGCTCAATAAAAGTCGTATAACACAACCGATTTTACGACCCGTAGACACATTCGTATTAGATGGACAACGACGTCAGAGCGTTAATTTAATTTCCTTAGAAATAAATAAATAAATAAATAAAAACACCTAAAAGCTTTTTATCTCTAACCTGCTCCTGCTTTCCATTCATTTTTACGTGAGCCCATTTCAAAAGAGAACTTTGAAATAAATCGAAGCTTGCTGCTCTTTGATCATCATTGAATTACCAGCTAAAGCGTCCTCTTAAAACCGCCCTGATTCAATTAAGCACTTGACGTTTGCTCTTTCTGTAGTACGACCTCATTTATCAGAGACGAACCAGAATGCTGTTTGTTAAATATTAAGCATATGTCATGATTTTTCAGATCAGATTGCGTTACCGTTTTATTTCATTGTAGTTTTGAATACGGCGACGTCTCGCTGCAGGAAGCCTCTCATCTCTTCCGTTAGATGTCCGGCTTATATAAGGAAGAATCCCAGCTGAGACCAGAAGCGTGAGGATTTTCCTGATTTAACATGCTGTAAATTATTCCACCGTTCTTTCAGTTTATTACGTTCGACTCTTCTCAATCCGGAGAAAGATCAGAGGAAAAGAATCGACTCTGTATCCTTCTTCCTCGCGCCCCTTCTTGCTCTCTCTTCCTTTCATTTAATCATAACTACCTCTGACTGCGATTAATCTCATCCAGCTTTCTCTCTCGTCCGCCTGGAATAACACGTGGCCGCGGCTTCAATTACGGGAAGCGTGAAGCGGCGTGATGGGCTAATCTGAGGTCTTACAGGTGTCCTGATCAGTGCAAGTCAGCACATTTCCAGATCGGCGTAATTCCACACACACACACACATGAGAACATTTCTCACTGTCTGCTAATACATAGCGGTGGACGTTGCTGAAATATCGATTAGGGTTCCAGCTGTGCTGCTTCCTTTCGCCCTGGTTTAATTAGATTCGGTTCTTTATTCCTAACGCGTCCTCTGAGGGCGGACTCTCCTTGTGTTCCTCTCAAAGTTTCTTCCATTCTGGTTGGAGATCCTTTGTTTGAAGCTCATATACTGTACAGTCACGCTAGCAAGAAAAGATGCTACTTTAAAAAAAAAGAAAAAAAAGATCCCCAATCACATAACCTCGTTAAGAAGGAAAATAAACACCGGACAACGCTGCAGCCATTCGTGAGTGTGTGTAGCTAGTAGCTAGCTCGCTTTGCTAATCAGAATACAGAGCTAGTACAAAGTGTAGCATGCGGCACATAAATAAACAACCACTTTTATACACATTAGTCTGGAATTGTATGTATCATGCAGCAGTTAGCATGTGAGAGCAGAAAGACACATGATAGCGCGCGTGAAGAAACTATAAGCATGTGAGCAACGCGTCACCTGCTAGTGTGAACACTGCGTTAAAAATTCCGGCTAATCCGCGATTCCCAATGCTCTGATTATAGAAAACGGCTATAACGACGACATGGGCAGTACTGTATATGTAAAATTTTGTATAAATTATGTATTCTTTATGTCTGCACTAAAAAAAAGGGGCATCAAAGGTGCAAAGGTTGCTAGCATTAAAAAACTAGCATAAATCAGTAGATAAAAATGGCTCCATACTAACTGCATAAAGGATAAACACAATTAGTCCTTATACCCTGTGCTTTTACCCGCAGAAACCCACAGGTCTGCCTTCATATTTTCTACACGGGGTGTTCAAATCAAAACGGGACTTGGGATGAATTTTCCGGTGAATCAAGGTGTAAAAGCAGTCGTCATTGAAGGAGGACTTCAAACTGATCCTCGGATAACTTATCACCAACTTGCTTGTCTTGGTTAAGATATTGGACTAAGATCAGAAGGTCCCTGGTTCAAACCCTGCCACCATTATTTGCCACTGTCGGGCCCTTGAGCGAGGCCCTCAACACATACCTGCTCAGTTGTGCAACAAGATGTAATAATGTAAGTCATTACATTAGTACATTATTAGGCCAGCGTTTCCGATCATAGCTCCTGGTGTACTGAGAAAACTTGCTACCTTGATGGCGTCCAAGCACTAGTGAAACTCCTGGGATAAGTGCGTTAGTGTAGCAGGGGATTCTATAGAGAAATATGGATAGTTTTTATAAATCTCACGTCTGTGTGCCGTGATTCCGTTTTGACTTGAACATCCCCTAGTAGTATTTGTTCAAGGTTAAATAAGTGTGTGTTTAGTCAAAGCACAAAGGAAAATTCCAGTTTCAAGTATCATCCTACCGAGAGTTTAGAAATCCTACAAATCATGGCTAATAACATAAGTGTTGGCACTCCCGTTTCAAGCACCTGGTGCAGAGTGTTATGTAACAGCTGTAGCCAGAAAAAGTGTAAAGATTTGTTTAAGAAAAGGTGTAGACAAAATAAGAGTACACTAAGCCTGGCCTACATAAACACGAAAAAAAAAAGAAAAAAAAAAACTGAAATAAAAATAAATAATAGAATGAATCAATTATTTAAATACTTATTTTTCTGGATGTGATGAGTGGGAGACACATTTACATATCAATGAGAGATTTTCTATGCTTTAAAACACTCCGCTCTTTAGAACACACACACACACACACACACACACACACACACACACACACACACACACACACACACACACACACACACACACACACACACACACACGCACGCACGCACCGCTCAGAAATCTGTTCCAAATGCATTTTATAGCAGGAGTGTACAGTACAATGCTTCTTCTTCTTATTATTATTTTTAAACTCCATACACATATTAGATCAATCTGATCAAAAAACCCTTTAATGTCAATTAAAGTATATTAAATTAAATTAAAGTATATTATAGTTGTAGTATATTATATTACACTCAGATTTATATATATATATATATGTATATATGTATATATATATTTATATATATGGAATCTTGTTTTATAATTTCCACTTGTAAAAATATTTAAGGTCACGGAGCGGTCGTATAAGCATGTCACTGCATATCGTACTGTGTATGACTGTGTATGCGGCAAATAAAATTTGAATTTGAATCTAACTGTAACTACTAGTCGGACCAAACATGGTATCTGTGCTAAAAAAAGTGTCTCACCTAGGTGAAAAAGTCAATTTTCAGATCATATAGTGCCATTTTTTCATAATACTTAATTCTTCTTATCTCCTGATCCATGCATTGTTTTATGTAAATATGCTACACATTTATATTTTTATCAGATAAAAAGAAACACATTTGCCAAATACAGTTTCAGGCCCTTTTATGTTTCAGTGTCCGGAACTTTTTTGAATTCAAATCTTTCAACGGTCTTAACTGTCATTCAGATGAAACTTGGCCGATTTAGATTTCACTTGAAAAGACATAAAACTGAAAAAAAAAAAAAATAATAAAATAAAATAAAATAAATACATTTCTAAAATGCAAAATTGTTAAAATATGGATTTTTTTTTTCTGTAGTTATCTGTAGTGTCTGTAACCAGGTCAAATTTGTGTTGCAATATCTTAATTAGAATGATTTTTACGCTGCAGTTTTTTTTTACAACATATGCGTCTAGACGCTCACACCACTTTCAGTATCAATACTCAAGAAGAAATATTAATAATACTTTGTATTTTAAATGATTACTTTTTGAAGTGAGACAGTATAACTGAAACATGTCAATTTTTGGGGCACAGATAAAATAATCAGTTTGCAACTTGAAATTTTTAGGAAAGCGAGATTAGTCACTTCCATGTTGCACAAACCTCAGCTACTTTAGCTTCTTAGGCCACGCACTTTTCCTGTATTATATGTATAAATAATAAAACCAACACCAATACTGTGTTTTGGTCGAGTGGTAATGACCTGGAGGGAGTAAAGAGGATGAGGGAGTAGAAGGAAACCAAAATATGTAATGCAGATAGATAGATAGATAGATAGATAGATAGATAGATAGATAAAGTTACAAATAGATCACAGAGGGCGAGAGAGGTAAACAGACTGGCTGATAAAGAGATGGAGAGACTGACAAGCGGCAGGCAAATAGACAAACTGAGGCAGAGAGAGAGAAGTAAAGTAGAAATGGAGTCTTCACTCATCTCATCCTCTCAGTGTTGCTCAGTCGTGTACAGAATAGAAATTTGTCTCAGTGTCTAAGAGAGGTGCATGCTGGGAAAAATGGCTATTCAAACAAAAACTAAACTAAAGTACAAATAATAATAATAATCAGACGTACTTCACCACTCTGACTCTGCTCCCTCACACTCTCTCTCCTCCTCTGATTTATTTTTAATTCTCATGCAGCGACACCGGGCCACAGTATAAACAGCGCCAATAACACGACCTTGCCCTGGCCGGGCACACGTTTGCCCCTGGCACGTGGCACGGGGCACCAGATGGGGCTGGTAATGTGCTTGGCGTGAGGGGGGAGGGACTCGCACCCGTCACTCTCCTCCAGGTGAGACCCCGAGACCTGAAGGCCCACTGAGGCAGGAGGAGGGTCGCCAAGTTCATTACAAACACAGTGAGGGGCAGGTGAGAGGGGCAGGTGGGGGATTGGGCTGGGGGGGGGGACAATCGCGCACACACACACACACACACACACACACACACACACACACACACACACACACACACACCTGCCCTTCAATGTGACCTACACGCAGGGCAACATACGATGTGGACATGAGTAGGTGTGTAGATTCCTCTTGACCTGGTTTTATGCAAATGTCGCATCTGTGCATGAATTCTACTGAAATCTTAAAGTATTCCTTTTTTATCACATCATTTCACTTGCATTACTACAATTTATTTGCATTATTCACATTCGATTGTAATCATATTTTTATATTAAACAAGAATTTTATTATTTAAAATGTTAATATAATATTCAAGAAATAACCTGAAAAAATGTAAATAAAAAATATTACAATGGGGAGAAATAAAGAATTAAATGCTGAGGCTAGGAAATATAAGAATGTTTTAAAAAAATGTTTGTTTGTCTTTTTGCAATGTGCAAAAGACAAAATGCGAGGAAAATATGTAAGGTTGACAAAGATTAATGATTTAAATAAATAAATAAATGAATAAATAAATACATGAATAAATAATAAATAAATAAAAAACGAATGAAGAAATGTGAAAGAAATGACTCGAGACCTTCAGGTCACACTCAAACTCTGGATAATCTTGTAAAGGGCACACACACACACACACACACACACACACACACACACACACACACAAACCTGCAAATCCACACAGATACCCTGAACAAGCACACTCAAACAATCACACACTCAAACAATCACACACTCAAACAATCACACACTCATACAATCACACACTCAAACAATCACACACTCAAACAATCACACACTCATACAATCACACACTCATACAATCACACACTCAATCACACACTCAAACAATCACACACTCATACAATCACACACTCAATCACACACTCAAACAATCACACACTCAATCACACACTCGAACAATCACACACTCGAACAAGCACTCGAACATGCACACACTCAATCAGGCACACACTCAATCACACACTCAATCACACACTCAATCACACACTCAATCACACACTCGAACAAGCACTTGAACACGCACACACTCAATCACACACTCAATTACACACTCGAACACGCACAAACTCGAACAAGCACTCGAACAGTCGAACAATCATACACTCGAACAATCACACACTCGAACAAGCACACTCGAACCCTCACACCTGAGAAGAGTGCGCGGTGGGAATCGAACATAATTCACTTTGAAACTAAAGGAATTTGTCTTACACTAACGAGAAGCTCCTCGAGCTGACGGTGATGAGCGATGAATAATTGAAACAGCGAACTGTACAGTCAGTGTTATAGGTAACACGTCTCCTGTAATATACAGTATAAATGATTCAGAAGTAAAAAGTGCCTGTGTTTGCTGTTGTTGCCGTGAGCAGCCATGTTGATTTAACCACACTTGCTGACGAGTTAAGATGGTGGTTTTCTTGCAGTGAATTAACTGAATTAAATTTTTACAAATCTGGATATAATTTTATGAACCCCGATTTGAAGTCGATCCCTAAACGAGCAAGCCGGAGTCTGTGGCGGCGAGGAAAAACTCCCCGAGAGGTCATGAGGAAGAAACTTTACGTCTATGATATGAAACCGAACTTCTGAGCTGTACAGCGACGCAGACTCGAGTGTCAACTGGTCTGTGTAACAGAACATGAGCTGCTCTCTCCTCCAATCCCTCCCTCTCCGTCCTCCTCTCTCACTCACGAGCACCCACACACACTCAGTGAGATGTTGTCACTCGCTTTCCTCGACTCGGCGCCGCTAATTGGACCTCACATCCGCCAAATTTACCGCTCAATTTGTCAGAGCTGGAGTTTTTTTTTTTTCTTTTTGTGCTGGGAGGAGAGGAGAGGGGTGTGTGTGTGTGTGTGTGTGAGTGTCACGTAAGCCGCTTGGCGGCAAGGCTGCCACTTAATGAAAGAGCGAAGTCCATTAAAAACGCTTTATATTATGGAAATAATTAAGCGTAATCTTAAAAGGATAATTCTAACGACCGTGATCATAAACTCAGTCGTCGATAACGCGGGATTATTAAAAATGGAAGTGTGCTACATAAATGGATAAATGCTATGGAGGGAAAGAAAGAGTGTGACGTCTGGGATAAGAGCACGGATTCGGAGATCACATGACACAGTTCATTTTGATTTCATCTAGGAATGTGTTGTTATGTCAGGGGTTTGTTTTCTTTGTATATGACACAATGCTCCCGCGTACCGCTACAGACCAGAACTTACAATCCTGTAATCTCAGTGCTCTCAATGCACTAAAAAAAGCTACAAGCTTCATGTTTGTTGTAATAGATTGTTGTTTCTATAGTAACAACTCAAGGAACACAATACAAGGAATTACTACTTACTACTAAAGGCTTACAATCCTTAGACTTTACGATAGTGTGAAAGCAGTACGCATTCGACAGAAACCTTAGTTCGAATTTGAAACTTTGATCTTTTCCCAGGTTCAAAATGTTGTGCGATACTCACTCGTGATGCTAGGTGGCAGTAGCGAGCTGAGGCTCCTACGGTGGCTGAGAAGTGCAAAACAACTTAACAAAATGAAAACAAAATAACAAAACCCAAAACAAAATAAAACATTCAAAAACAAAATAACAAATTAAAAAACAAAATAACAAAACCCAAAACTAATTTGTTATCTTGTTTTGCGTTTTGTTAATTTGTTTTCGGTTTTGCTATTTTGATTTTGAATTTGTTATTTTGTTTTTGGTTTTGTTAATTTGGTTTTGAATTTGCTATTTAGTTTTCGGTTTTGTTCATTTGGTTCGCACCTCTCGGCCGTTCAGAAACGAACCGGAAAAGGTAGGTATAGTTTGCGGATGAAATTCTTACCGCTGATTGGACGAGACATCTGTCACTCAAGATATACAGGAAGTACTGTAGCGGCGGTAGATTCGTGTGTATGAATGTGCAAACATGTCCTGTCCTTATTGTGGTTTCAAATTTTTGCAGTTTTTGTGGAATTTTTTTTCTTTTAAAAGAGACACAGCAGTTCGCAAACTAATCTTTATACCGTGATACGTCATCAGCATATCCAAAATCACGGCATACGAATGTCCGGCCTCAAAATAACGTTGAATAAATTCTATTTCCTTGCTTTCTAATGAAAGATTTCATTAATTTCTTAGTTTTGCACACCGAAAAAAATGTTTTAAAAGTGAAGCAGAACACACAAGAAACAAAGTTAGAGACACAATTTCCTACTTCCTGTTTATCTTGAGTGACAGATGTCTCGTCCAATCAGCGGTAAGAATTAAATTCGCAAACTATACCTACCTTTTCCGGTTCGTATCTGACTGGCTGAGAAGTGCAACACAAATGAACAAAACCCAAAAACAAAATAACAAATCCGAAAACAAAATAACAAATTCAAAACCAAATTAACAATTAGTTTCGGGTTTTGTTATTTTGTTTTCGGATTTGTTAATTTGGTTTTGAATTTGTTATTTTGTTTTCGGATTTGTTAATTTGGTTTTGAATTTGTTATTTTGTTTTCGGATTTGTTAATTTGGTTTGGAATTTGTTATTTTGTTTTCGGATTTGTTAATTTGGTTTGGAATTTGTTATTTTGTTTTCGGATTTGTTAATTTGGTTTGGAATTTGTTATTTTGTTTTCGGATTTGTTAATTTGGTTTGGAATTTGTTATTTTGTCTTTGAATGTTATTTTGTTTTCGGTTTTGTTAAGTTGTTTTGCACTTCACGGCCACCGTAGGCTCCCAGCCAGCAACGCGATCGTGAGAGTAAACAACCGATTGTCTGTAGTGTCCTGTATCGTCAGAGATTTTTCTATATGGTATTACAGTATATAATAGGCTTGTGTTAGATAATTTTGCCCAAATGTACGCTGTTCTAAACACGTTTATGCTAGGCTAGGCTAAGCTATGATGGTTAGACCGGTTGGGTAGACACAATAATGCATTTTTGACTCAAGAATATTTTTTATTTAAGTTATACTGGATTTATCCAGGACGTAACCTCTTCATAATCATAAACTATAAACCTCTGTGACATCCCCAGATAACACCACATAAACTCGGATTAAACTATAAATGGACAAATGGGAGGAACCAGCAGCGCCTGGCTGGTTGGAACACGCCCACTTTCCTCATTTACCACGAGCTGGCTAGATTAGATTTAACGTAAATAAAATGCTAATTTGGCAAAGATTAAATTATAAGCTAAGTTACTTCACTAATGGCATTCGTGACGCTACTTGCTAACATCATCCGTACCCTAGATATTGTCCCATGCCAACTCCTACAGTTAACCAATTCAATTCAATTCAATTCAATTCAATTCATTTCAATTGGGGACCAAAACTATTTTTGTTTTGTTTGTAAAGTTGAACATTTTAACATACAGTAGGGATCGATGGGGATTGACTTGCTTTTGAAAAAAAAAAAAACCCTAGTGTTCATTCAAGGAACTGCACGTTATGACACTTCCATAAGATAGGAGACATACAGACATACAGCATATAATAAAACATTTGTACGTTACGTTGGAGTTTTCTATATTGGTTTTGAAAGACGGGTTAGGCGGTAATGCCTTGTAAGAATTTTGTAAGTAAATTCTGTTCAGAAAGCCACTTAAAGTGCTGGAAAAACATGCTATATAACTGCTACACCAGCGAGATGCAAGCACAGTGACATTGTTGGATTTTATTGTTACAAAATTATCAATCTTGTGGCATAAAAGAAAAGTTTTTGAGGCCGTTTACGTAATCGTCACGTACATCTTTGGACTGTGGGAGGGAAACAGTGCAACCGGTGGAAACCCGCCAGACACAGGAAGAACATGAAAACATCATGCGAGCGTGAACCACTACGCGGCTGTGTCGTTACTTAACAGTTATTATTAATGTGCGCTACGTTCACGTACTTTCCAGTGCGCTAGGATTTGATTTAACATTTATAGCACAATTTATCAGAAACAACACAAACATTTTTTATTTTTCCTCTAAAAACAAAAACTGTCCATAATGAGAGTGAAGCACATTTTCAGTGAGCATCACATCCTCGTCATCCTGGCAGCTCATTGAGAAAACACACACACACACACACACACACACACACACACACACACACACACACACACACACACACACACACACACACAGGTCAGTGTGACTTCTTGCGGTTTTATGACATTAAACCAAGGGATGAGTTTCTGCTTGGGATTGAAACAGCAATAAAAGATTTTAATTAAGATTTGTGTGTGTGTGTGTGTGTGCGCTGCTATTCACAATCCTGCTGTCTTTGTTAAGAAGGCTATTAGCAAGTTAATGAATATTAACCAATGTTGGAATTTGCTGTATGAATATTAATGCCCTGTTAGGCCACGTCCACATGTACACACTGCGAGAGGTCTTTCTATTAGAAGGTGTTTTGGTACAAATGTTAAAAAATATTTATTTTTTTTTTTTATTTTATTTTTTTATCAGAGCATTTCAACAAATACCGGACGTCTTTTTATAAGCTAAAAAGATGTCAACCGTATTCCACAGACAATCAGGAACCGTATGAAACATCTGAAAAGGCTACGATATCGACACGGTAACACACATCATCCAGCCAATCAGAAGCGAGTGTTTGATGTATCTTGAATTTAGTGTAAACTCTCAGTGAACTTGCTGGTGTGCTGACTTTTATTATTCTCTTCAGGTTTCAGAAACTTCTGTGTGTGTGTGTGTGTGTGTGTGTGTGTGTGTGTGTGTGTGTGTGTGTGTGTGTGTGTGTGTGTGTTCATGTTTACTGATAGCGAGTGAGGCCTGCCTCTCCTTAAGCCACAATAAACAGAAGCTAACGCCTCTTTTCTCTCGTGTGTGTGTGTGTGTGTGTGTGTGTGTGTGTGTGTGTGTTTGGTTCACCGAGCTCAGGTACGTGATTCTCCTCTGTGAAATACCTCGTTTCTCTCTCCCTGTGTGAACCGTGCTCCGGCGGGGCCAGTGATAAGGGAAACACACCAGAGATTGTGGGAGATTTTTCACTGCAGGGGAATTTAGACGGTCACTGAATTCCAGCGCTGCTTTATCAGCCTGTCCCCCTCGCTGAAGATGTGGAGCCGTCTTCCTTAGAGCAGGACTCGCAGGAATTCACTGCGGGCAGCATATCTACAGTACAGTGCTGTGCAAAAGACTTGACCCCCCCCCCCCTCATTTCTTCATATTTTGCTTCCAAAGCTTCAGACTTTCTTGTATGGTTAATGTAGTCTTGAGGAACACTGTAGTTCTCCAGGCTTCCTGATGGACTGGTTTTGTCTCTCAATACTTCCAGTCCGGTCCCTGTACGGTACCTGAGCAGTTTCAGAGGAATGCTTTTTTTTTTTTTTTTTTTTCTTGTTTTCA
>QNUK01001375.1:0-48433 GCA_013621035.1 Clarias magur | reverse complement strand
CATGGACATGGACGCTCCCAGTGCCTTCTTCTTCAACCTGTCCAGATCAGTAAAAGCCCAAAATCAGATGGTGTACCTGACACGAGCAGATGGAACATCAACATCAAACCCAAGCGAGATGAGGAGAGCAGCCACAGACTTTTACACCCAGCTCTACAGTGCAGAACGCTGTGATCCATCTTGCAGAGAGGAACTTTTGAGGGAACTACCAAAACTGTCCCTGGAGCAAAGCAGTGCGCTGGACGCAGAACTCGAGCTGCAGGAGCTAACTGACGCTGTGCAGCAGCTTGCAACAGGACGCTCACCAGGAATAGACGGACTGCCAAGTGAATTTTATAAGCATTTCTGGAGTATAATAGGAGCTGATTTTTATGATGTTTTTAAATGTGCTTTTAACAGCGGGAAGCTACCAGTGAGCTGCACAAGGGCGGTCCTATCACTGATCCCAAAAAAAGGAGACTTGGGGCAACTGAAAAACTGGAGACCAGTGTCACTACTATGCAGTGACTACAAAATACTTTCAAAGTGTCTCGCAAACAGACTGAAACAGTGCCTGCACTCAGTGGTTCATAACAGCCAGACCTACTGCATACCTCACCGGACCATAACGGACAATCTGTTTTTAATGAGAGACTTAATCGATCTTTGTAAAACTAAACGGCTTGAACTGGGTCTTTTATCGATAGATCAAGAAAAAGCCTTTGATAGAGTTGACCATGATTATCTTTTCCAGACTCTTGAATCCTTTGGCATAGGAAACAATTTTTTATGCTGGATTAAACTTTTATACTCTGAAGCGGTTTTTACACTTAAGATTGGAGGTGGTCTTAGTTGTCCTTTTAAAATGAAACGGGGAATTAGACAGGGGTGCCCACTGTCTGGACAACTCTATAGTCTCGCAATAGAACCATTACTGCACAAATTAAGAGCCGAGCTACAGGGTTTCCCTGTTAGTGGGTCACAAGAGAGACTTGTGCTGTCAGCGTACGCAGACGATGTAACCGTTTTTATTAATAATCAAGATGATGTTAGGGCTCTGAATAGGAACCTGAACATTTACGCAAGATCCTCTTCAGCACGTGTGAACTGGGAGTAATGTGAGTTTTTTCAATTGGGCAATGGCAGGACACACGACCAGGTGGTCTCCAATGGGGCAAAGTCGTCCTGAAGTACCTTGGGGTGTTTTTAGGGACACAAGATTTACAAAATAAAAATTGGGAAGGTGTAGGGAAAAAGTGTGTGCCAAGTTGTCTCAATGGACCTGGGTCCTGCCTCAGTTGTCCTACAGGGGGAGAGTACTGGTTGTCAACAATCTGATCGCCTCCATGCTCTGGCACCGCCTCACTGTCCTTGAGCCCCCTGAGACATTAATCAGGGACGTGCAGAGGAAGTTGGTGAACTTTTTCTGGACTGGCCAACACTGGACTCGTGCTTCTGTGCTGTATTTACCTGTACAAGAAGGGGGGGCGGGGCTTGATCGACCTGTCCTGCTGAATAAAAACCTTCAGACTGCAGGCTGCACAGAGGCTCTTCTATGGCGAAGGACTGGCATGGACAGGCGTAGCCAAAGCCCTACTTCATCTAGTAGAAGGACTGAACTATGATACACACCTGTTCACACTTAACCTCAAGGAAATGGACTTATCAGCCACCACACAGTTTTATCAGTCCCGACTTAAAGGCTGGACATCAGTAATAAAGACGAGCAGGACTGAAACACAACCTTTCCAAAGTACAGACGAGGAGCCGCTATTTCACAACCCACTCATAAACACCAGAATGCTCAAATCAACTCTCGTTCGACATCGCTTCCAGAGTGCGGCAATCACCAAGATCAAGGATCTGAGGAATGGAACGGCGTGGAGGACAGCAGACCAACCGTGTACAGAAACTGGATTAAAATCAAGTGGTCTAATGGAGAGACCCTTGGGAGAGGTAACATCAGCACTGCCGTCCCAACTCCGAGAATCTTTGGGTCAAAGCCCTGGAGAGCATCAGCAGCTGCACTTATCCAGACGCCCAGCAGCTGAAGATCTTCAGCAAGAGGAAGGAGCCCTACTGTCCCTCAATACAGCCGTTCTAACAACGTTGGAGACGCCTCAAAGAAAGCGCTGTACGGGACGTGTGTGAGGTGCTGCACAGAGGCTCGTTGGCTGGAGTGAGGGACTCACGGTGGTCAGAGTGTCTGACGCCAGGCTCGTCCCCACGAGGACGCTGGAGGTCCCTGTACAAAGCGGCCAGAGAAAAGCTTAACCTTCAGCTTTTAAAATAAATGTGAGATTCGTTTTACCTGTATTTTATCTCTGTATGTGCTGCTTTTATATACGATGTGTATTACTGTAGCTATTGGTACCTTTTAAACATTACACAGTACATCAGTTCAGCACCGCACACACTCGACTCGATCTGACCTTCTCATTGATCTCTTTTACTAAATTTACTTCAAATTGTTTCCCAATTTGCTAAATGAATGTTGTGCCCTTTTATTTATCTATCTAGTTTATTTATTTTATTTATTTATTTATTTATTTTATTTGTCTTTTCCCCTCCCCCTTTTCCACCTATGGTTTCAGATTTTTATTTTTTTATTTTTACTCAACCTCTTGCCTTATTTATTTATTTTATTGACTATTTGTCTTTAAAAAAAAAAAGTGGATACAAAAAACTTGGTAAAATAAACGAACATTAAAAGTCCTGTCTCTTTCTCTCTCTGTCTCTCTGGACACAGACCCATAAAGCAGATAACCTGCTGAGCTCAGACACGTACAGGAAGTGGAAATGCGCTCGTCCAGGAGAGAAGCAGCTGTCAGTCATCCTGCAGGTACGGACGTCTGTAGCCCCGCCCCCTGACCTCAGGGTTCACACACCAGTGGTGGAGTTAAGTGTGTGTGTGTGTGTATGGATTTGTCGGTACCCGTGGGAGTTTATTGGTGTTGATGGTGGTGTGTGTGTGTGTGTGTGTGATCAGTTCGAGAAGGAGGAGCAGGTCCACAGTATTGACATCGGGAACGAGGGATCGGCTTTCATTGAAGTTCTGGTTGGACACTCGACCTCTGTGAAAGACCAGGACTTTGAGGTGCGTAAACACACACACAGGACACACACTCCGCGTCGAGTCCCACTGACATTACTCTAACCTACTGTACTGAAGTGAATCAGTGTGAGGTCATTTCCCCTCTCTCTCTCTGTGTGTGTGTGTGTGTGTGTGTGTGTGAGAAGGTGTTGTTGGTTACATCATCGTTTATGTCTCCATCTGAGAGTCGAGGGAATTCGAACCTGAACCGCGTGCGTTTCTTCAGCCCTCAGCAGCTGGTGAAGAGCTCGAGTCAGGAGAAGTGGGACCGAGTGAAGATCGTCTGTACGCAACCCTACAGCAAGGTCTTACACACACACACACACACACACACACACACAGTGTTACTTTCACTTTTCCACTCTAGGTGTCTGTCTCTGTTTCTCTCTGTGATTGTATTCATGTGTGTGTGTGTGTGTGTGTGTGTGTGTGTGTGTGTGTGTGTGTGCACAAAGAATATTGCGTATGGATTGACGTTTATAAAGTTTCACTCTCCACCGGATAACGATGCACCTGCTGCTACATCACCTGTAAGTACACACACACACACACACACACACACTACAGTAACTAGATTAAAGCTCAGTACAGTGTGACAATTTCTTAAATTATAATATTCAGCACATTGATTTAAGTGTGTGTGTGTGTGTGTGTGTGTGTGTGTGTGTGTAGAAGTTGACTAAGCTGGGACAGTTCCGTGTGAAGGACGAGTCCCCGTCCCCCGGGTCGAGTCTGCAGCCGGGGAGTTTATTCCTGAAGCGAGAGAATAAAGACGACGCAGGTGTGAGGGGTGAGACGGCCGTTCCACCTCACCATCACACACTGAACACCACCTGAGCATCAGGAGTGTGTGTCAGTGCGCGTGTGTGTCAGTGCGCGTGTGTGTCAGTGCGCGTGTGCGTCAGTGCGCGTGTGCGTCAGTGCGCGTGTGCGTCAGTGCGCGTGTGCGTCAGTGCGCGTGTGCGTCAGTGCGCGTGTGCGTCAGTGCGCGTGTGCGTCAGTGCGCGTGTGCGTCAGTGCGCGTGTGCGTCAGTGCGCGTGTGCGTCAGAGCGCGTGTGCGTCAGTGCGCGTGTGCGTCAGTGCGCGTGTGCGTCAGTGCGCGTGTGCGTCAGTGCGCGTGTGCGTCAGTGCGCGTGTGCGTCAGTGCGCGGGTGCGTCAGTGCGCGTGTGCGTCAGTGCGCGTGTGCGTCAGTGCGCGTGTGCGTCAGTGCGCGTGTGCGTCAGTGCGCGTGTGCGTCAGTGCGCGTGTGCGTCAGTGCGCGTGTGCGTCAGTGCGCGTGTGCGTCAGTGCGCGTGTGCGTCAGTGCGCGTGTGCGTCAGTGCGCGTGTGCGCCAGTGCGCGTGTGCGCGTCAGTGTCTCTGTGTGTGTCCGTGTCTCAAGTCAAGTCTGCTTTTATTGTCATTCCAACCATCTACAGTTAGTACACAGTGAAACGAAACAACGTTCCTCCAGGACCAGGACCAGGTGCTACACACAGGCAACAACAAAAATATCTATAAAAATCTATACAAAAATACACAGTAGACAAAGTGCACGTGCAAAAGTGCAAACAAGAGGTAGATGACAGACACAAGAATGTAAGACATAACAGAAGTTTTTGATGAAGGATGAGTTGAGGTCGTGGGAAGAGCCGCAGTAAACAGTTTACATTGTGACAAGAATATCGTGTGTAAATAGCAGAGAAATAAATATTGTGCAAAAATTGCGAAGAGCAGCACAGGTGGGTGTGAACAGATTGAGATGGGTGTACATCAGTGTGTGTGTGTGTGTGTTTATCAGTTCAGTCCAGATGTTATCTAGTTCATCTGAGTGATTTGTGTGCGAGGGGTGTGTGTGCGAGGGGTGTGTGTGCGAGGGGTGTGTGTGCGAGGGGTGTGTGTGCGAGGGGTGTGTGTGCGGGGGGTGTGTGTGCGTGCAGGGGGCGCGTGCAGGGGGCGCGTGCGGGGGGCGCGTGCGGGGGGGGGGGTGTGTGTGTGTGTGCGCGCAGCGCTGTGTGTGCGCGTGTGCTGTGTGTGTGCGGTATGCTGGGTGTGTGTGCGGGGGTGCGCTGGGTGTAAAAGGCAAAGGCTGGTGTGTGCTGCAGGCAGGCTGGGTGTAAAAGGCAGGGCAAGGCTGGTGTAAAGGCAGCGGTGGCAGGAGGTGTGTGCTGGGTGTGTGTGTGGGGGGTGTGCTGGGTGTGTGTGGGAAGGCTGCTGGTGGGTGGGGTGGCACAGCTGCTGGGTGTGGAAGGCTGGGTGTGGGGGGGGCAAAAGGCTGGGTGGTGGGAAGGCTGCTGCTGGGTGTGAGGGGGGTGGTGTGAGGGGTGTGAGGGGTGGGTGAGGGGTGGGTGGGTGGGTGTGTGAGGGGTGGGTGGGTGGGTGTGTGAGGGGTGGGTGTGAGGGGTGTGTGTGTGTCCGGTCAGCCACAATGCTGGTGGCTTTGCAGCGTGTGCTGTAGATGTCCTCGATAGAGGGGAGAGAGACCCCGATGATCTTCTCAGCTGTCCTCACTATCCGCTGTAGGGTCTTGCGGTCTGACATGGTACAATTCCCAAACCAGACAGTGATGCAGCTGTGAGTGTGTCAGTGCGAGTGTGTCAGTGCGAGTGTGTCAGTGCGAGTGTGTCTGTCTGTCTGTCTGTCTGTCAGTGTGTGTGTGTCTGTCAGTGTGTGTGTGTCTGTCAGTGTGTGTGTGTCTGTGTGTGACCTTTGATTTGTTTTCATCCAGGTTCTCCTAAGAACACCACACTGAGTTATGCTGCAGCTGCCCTACACACAGAGCCGTCTACTGCAAGCTCCGCCCCCACCAACTCACCTCAGGTACCTGGCCCCACCCCTTCCACACACACACACACACACACACACACACACACACACACACACACACACAGTCATACACATGCCTTTTCTCAGGTGTTTAATCAGACACACACTGATTAACAGATGAGATTTTATTTCTTTCCCATGAAATGTAATGCTTTCTGAAATACTCAGTGTACATTTATATATCTGTGTGTGTGTGTGTGTGTGTGTGTGTGTGTGTGTGTGCGCGCGCACGTTGCTCCTTCAGACTGCTGTACCTGTGAAGAGAAAGTTTGAGTTCAGTAAAGAGAGACAGGACGCCCCCCCCCCCCCCGCCAAGAAACACACACCTCCTCCCAAACACAACACACAGGATAGTGAAAGCACACACACCTCCACCAGCACCAAAACAGGTCTGTATCTCTCTCACTCACACACACACACACACACTCAGTGTAACACCATGTGGTTTATAGTATAAATAAAAATTATTATATAATAATGTGGTAAAGTAATTTTATATATAGTAGTGGAAATAGATCAGAGAGGAGAGCGCAAGATGAGAGACAGGGAGACACGTGGACAGGGAGACACACAGGTAGTCAGATGTATAAAGAGAATAAGAAAGTAAAACTCTGAACAGGGGTAGATGAATGATATGAATAAATAAATAAATGGTTTAGTGAATCTGTTCTTGTCCAGTGTCCGTTTCCCAGAAGTCCCCAGGGCAGAAGTCGTCTGTGAAACCCCGCCCTCGACCCTCAGAGCCAATCCCCTTCAACCGCATCATGGAGGGCGTGGTGTTTGTACTGAGCGGATTCCAGAACCCGTTCCGTGGAGAACTCCGAGACAAGGCTCTGGCCATGGGGGCGTTGTACCGACCCGACTGGACCCCAGACTCCACACACCTCATGTACAACACACACACACACACACACACACACTGTCACTTAATTCATTCCTTTGGTTTGTGTTGTATTTAAATTGTGTGTGTGTGTGTGTGTGTGTGTGTAGATGTGCCTTCACTAACACCCCTAAGTACAGCCAGGTGAAGGCAGCGGGGGGGCTGATCGTCAGGAAGGAGTGGGTGATGGACTGTCACAAGAGGAAACAGAAAATCTCTTACAAACGGTGTGTTAAACCTTAACACACACACACACACACACACACACACACACACACAGGTGGCAGAGCGGATGTTTGTTTATTCCTTGTGTTATTGATGATCACTTTACCTGATCATGTTAAATATAACTGAGTGTGTGTGTGTGTGTGTGTGTGTGTGTGTGTGTGTGTGTAGGTATCTGGTTGACGGAGCGGAGTCGAGCACTGAGGAGGAGGACAGCGGTGCTGAGGAGCGGCCACACCATGAGGAAAAGAAGAAAGTAATTACACACACACGTGCAATCAGTTACATTTAATATGATCAGGTACAGTGATCAACTCCTCCTCCCCCCAAAACACACACACACACACACACACACACACACACACACAGTTCTCAACAAAAGAGTTAGGACGTTGTCATAGAAACATCACCGAGATTACTTTGTCACACTGTGTGTGTGTGTGTGTGTGTGTGTGTGTGTGTGTGTGTGTGAAACCCCTTGTTTTAGAAAAGTCCTCAAAAGAGAGACCGTGCCTCTGTGAAATCAGTGAAGGAGGAGCAGAGCGATGTCTCGGTGGACGAGCGAGGTGAGGCTCACACACCTGCAGGGGGACGGGAACAATAACACTACAGCCTGACCCTGTGTGTGTGTGTGTGTGTGTGTGTGTGTGTGTGTGTGTACACTCCACAGAGGAAGAGCATGATGATCATGATGGATCAGGCATGGACACTGAAGATGAGCTGAGAAGGTAAACACACACCTGTTGTTGTGGTTCAGCAGTGTGTAAGAGTCTGAGACAGTGATAGTGATGTAACTGCATACTGTGTGTGTGTGTGTGTGTGTCAGAGTGGAGAAGAGAAAGGAGAAGGCAGGAGGGAGTGGAGGAGGACAGGAGGTGGAGGACGACCCGTATGGAGGCTCTACAGATGAAAACACAGACGCTGAAGAGGAGGAGGACAAACCCATACCAGAGCTCCCAGGTGTGTGTGTGTGTGTATGTGTGTGTGTATGTGTGTGTGTATGTGTGTGTGTATGTGTGTGTGTATGTGTGTGTATGTGTGTGTATGTGTGTGTGTGTGTGTGTGTGAGACAGTATATGGGTTTTTCCAGTCTCTGTATGGTAATGTGTATAAACTGTGTGTGTGTGTGTGTGTGTGTGTGTGTGTGTTCCTCTCTCTCAGACTTCCTAACAGGAAAGCGTTTTTATCTTTATGGGAAATTTCCTGATAATCAGCGACGGCTGCTGCTGCGTTACATTGTAGCCTTTAACGGGTGAGACACACACACACACACACACACACACACACACACTGAGGATCGTTATAATAAATCACTCATCAACCCCCCAACATGTCACTCCATTAAAATTGTTCTGTAATAATATATAATAAATAAATTATAGAATTATTTAATGATAAATGAACATATCAGTAAACGTGTGTGTGTGTGTGTGTGTGTGTGTGTGTGTGTGTACACCAGTGCTGTGGAGGACTACATGAACGAGAAGGTCCAGTTTGTGGTCACCAGTCAGGGATGGGACGACTCCTTCGAGGACGTGAGTGTGAATAAATAAATACACCCTGATGAGCCAGGGGGAGGAGCCAGTTAGGTGGGGGGGCAGAGAGATGGGCAGGGGGAGGAGCCTGGTGTTACACAGGCTTCAGTCTGTGATGTGACTTCAGCACAGACAACAGTGACACACGCCCACACACCCCACACACACACGCACACCCCACACATACACCCCCCACACACACACCCACAGTCTCTGCTCTCTGTGCTCCAGGTTCTCCTGTGTCTCCCCGTCTCCACAGCCAGACGGTGTCACTCAGCCTGTACCTGGTCAGGATCTGTCTCTGCTTTATATCTCTGACGGTGAAGAGACACTCTGCCAATTCATACTCTCTCTTTAGGGCCCGAGAGCAGTGCAGTCTGGACCGGGTTTGGGTCTGACTGTCCCAGTGCTCCAGATCGTCTCTCCTCATCTGATCAGTGATGTGTCTGATTCTGATGAGACTGTGCTGAGCGGTGCTGCTCTGAGACTGCAGTGTGTTAGGGGTTAGTGTGTTACTGAGTCTCAGGACCGGCGGACAGAGGGGGCGGGGCTTAGGGTCGAGCTCTCGCGTTCTCAGTGCTTCGTACCGCAGGGTGTTTTCATTACTCACTTTAAGATGTTTATAGAATTTTACTGCTCTGTTCTGTTCGGTTATAATCGGCGGGAATCGACCCAATTCTACCCTGCATGCACAAGTTGGTGTTTATCTCTGAATTCTGTCTCTCTCTCTGTATCTCTCTCCCTGTCTCTGTCTCTCTCTCCTTGTCTCTTCCTGTCTCTCTCTCTCCCTGTCTCTCTCTCTCTCCCTGTGTCTCTCCTTGTCTCTCTGTCTCTATCTCTCTCTCCTTGTCTCTTCCTGTCTCTCTCTCTCTCCCTGTCTCTCTCTCTCTCCCTGTGTCTCTCTGTCTCTATCTCTCTCTCTCCTTGTCTCTTCCTGTCTCTCTGTCTCTATCTCTCTCTCCTTGTCTCTCTCTCTCTCATTCTCTCTCCTTGTCTCTTCTTGTCTCTCTCTCTCTCTCCCTGTGTCTCTTCCTGTCTCTCTGTCTCTCTTCCTCTGTCTCTATCTCTCTCTCTCACGCTCTGTCTGTCTCTCAGGCTCTGATGGAGAATGAGAAGCTGAGTTTTGTGAAGCCAACATGGATTTTCGCCATTAACGATCGGCAGAGGATGTTACCCTACCAGCCTTACACTGTGGTGCCCTAAACACTCTAGTGTCCTCTACTGTGGAATGGTCATTAGGAGCATTACACTCTTTACTCTTACATTTTGACACCATCATAATTTTTGCCTGTTGTTTTATTTGAGCATTAAGAATTTATTTTTCTCAGCCCGTCTCAAACACACTCCTGTTTCCCTCCACTGCACCATTTCTACACACATGATTTGTGGGATTTTTTTTTCCCAGACTTCTGTTTGTTTGTTTGTTTCCTGATAATTATCATAATTTTCAGTGTTTGTTTACTTTGTTCATGATTGTGTTTAGTTTTTAATAAAAGACTTTGGTGTAAGTCTGTTTCTTCTGATGTAATAAACTTAATTACACCCACACACACACACACAGTGTGTGTGCGCGCATTCTAAACACTGTAACACCATAACACGATGTAATACACTTACACCGTAATGCGGCGACCTTTGACCTCCGAGCTCGTAAGTGATCCTCATGTCCTCTGAGCCACACTCATCAATATTTCAGTGTGTAAAACACAGCTCTCTGTTACACACACACACACACACGGACACAGAGACAGATAGGATGAGGCGAGGGAGTGGAAGGATGACAAGGAGCAGTGCATTCTGGGACATATGGAGTTGTGTGGTGTGAAGTGAAGGAGTGTAGAGAATGTGTGAGCACTGAGAGTGAGACGGCTGTCTGTGGTGTATTTGTTGTTAAGGTCGGCCTTCTTGCCTTCATTGGATTTTTTAAACACTGAAAGATTCAGCTGGAAACTTCTGAGAACACACACACACACACAGGACAGAGATCTTCACAATGCTGCAGGTAATCTCACACTTCTTAAACTTCAGTGACTTTTTCCAGCCGGTGTTCTCGCTGCGGTTTTCAGTTAATAGCTGATAATCAAAAAGGTTTTTCACGTGATTTCTTTTCTTCTTTCGCTCTCTTGATGTTTGTAACTTGTGACACCTGAGTATGAATAATTCAGCATTTGTCTGCGTACAAGCAGCCGTGTGTGTTGTGACCCTGAGCTTACTGACGCGCGCATTAATCATTAAATGTTGCCTGTGTGAACAGTCCGTCATCTCACGGAGTGTGCACTGCATTTACACACACACACACACACATGACATTTCCATCTGTAATACTTATACTTAAGGGTTCTATATTTCTCTATTTATAGATTATTAACTATGTGTAAGACTCTGCTTTTCATTTTGTATTTTAATTCACTTGGATTTTTACACACACACACACACACACACAGGCAATTATTCTGGATAATTCTAGCAACAGGAGGGACCAAACTGGAAATACCATATAAGGTCAGACATTTCTGTAGTCTAACCTGAGGTGTAGGCTGGGGTGTGGGTGGAGTCACGGAGCTGCTGGGGTGTGGGTTGAGTCACGGAGCTGCTGGGTCTGTGGGTGGAGTCACGGAGCTGCTGGGGTGTGGGTGGAGTCACGGAGCTGCTGGGGTGTGGGTGGAGTCACGGAGCTGCTGGGGTGTGGGTGGAGTCACGGAGCTGCTGGGGTGTGGGTGGAGTCACGGAGCTGCTGGGGTGTGGGTGGAGTCACGGAGCTGCTGGGGTGTGGGTGGAGTCACGGAGCTGCTGGGGTGTGGGTGGAGTCACGGAGCTGCTGGGGTGTGGGTGGAGTCACGGAGCTGCTGGGGTGTGGGTGGAGTCACGGAGCTGCTGGGGTGTGGGTGGAGTCACGGAGCTGCTGGGGTGTGGGTGGAGTCACGGAGCTGCTGGGGTGTGGGTGGAGTCACGGAGCTGCTGGGGTGTGGGTGGAGTCACGGAGCTGCTGGGGTGTGGGTGGAGTCACGGAGCTGCTGGGGTGTGGGTGGAGTCACGGAGCTGCTGGGGTGTGGGTGGAGTCACGGAGCTGCTGGGGTGTGGGTGGAGTCACGGAGCTGCTGGGGTGTGGGTGGAGTCACGGAGCTGCTGGGGTGTGGGTGGAGTCACGGAGCTGCTGGGGTGTGGGTGGAGTCACGGAGCTGCTGGGGTGTGGGTGGAGTCACGGAGCTGCTGGGGTGTGGGTGGAGTCACGGAGCTGCTGGGGTGTGGGTGGAGTCACGGAGCTGCTGGGGTGTGGGTGGAGTCACGGAGCTGCTGGGGTGTGGGTGGAGTCACGGAGCTGCTGGGGTGTGGGTGGAGTCACGGAGCTGCTGGGGTGTGGGTGGAGTCACGGAGCTGCTGGGGTGTGGGTGGAGTCACGGAGCTGCTGGGGTGTGGGTGGAGTCACGGAGCTGCTGGGGTGTGGGTGGAGTCACGGAGCTGCTGGGGTGTGGGTGGAGTCACGGAGCTGCTGGGGTGTGGGTGGAGTCACGGAGCTGCTGGGGTGTGGGTGGAGTCACGGAGCTGCTGGGGTGTGGGTGGAGTCACGGAGCTGCTGGGGTGTGGGTGGAGTCACGGAGCTGCTGGGGTGTGGGTGGAGTCACGGAGCTGCTGGGGTGTGGGTGGAGTCACGGAGCTGCTGGGGTGTGGGTGGAGTCACGGAGCTGCTGGGGTGTGGGTGGAGTCACGGAGCTGCTGGGGTGTGGGTGGAGTCACGGAGCTGCTGGGGTGTGGGTGGAGTCACGGAGCTGCTGGGGTGTGGGTGGAGTCACGGAGCTGCTGGGGTGTGGGTGGAGTCACGGAGCTGCTGGGGTGTGGGTGGAGTCACGGAGCTGCTGGGGTGTGGGTGGAGTCACGGAGCTGCTGGGGTGTGGGTGGAGTCACGGAGCTGCTGGGGTGTGGGTGGAGTCACGGAGCTGCTGGGGTGTGGGTGGAGTCACGGAGCTGCTGGGGTGTGGGTGGAGTCACGGAGCTGCTGGGGTGTGGGTGGAGTCACGGAGCTGCTGGGGTGTGGGTGGAGTCACGGAGCTGCTGGGGTGTGGGTGGAGTCACGGAGCTGCTGGGGTGTGGGTGGAGTCACGGAGCTGCTGGGGTGTGGGTGGAGTCACGGAGCTGCTGGGGTGTGGGTGGAGTCACGGAGCTGCTGGGGTGTGGGTGGAGTCACGGAGCTGCTGGGGTGTGGGTGGAGGCGTGGAGCTGCTGCGTCTGTGGGTGGAGTCACGGAGCTGCTGGGGTGTGGGTGGAGTCACGGAGCTGCTGCATCTGTGGGGGGAGTCACGGAGCTGCTGGGGTGTGGGTGGAGTCACGGAGCTGCTCGGGTGTGGGTGGAGTCACGGAGCTGCTGCGGCTGTGGGTGGAGTCACGGAGCTGCTCGGGTGTGGGTGGAGTCATGGAGCTGCTGCGTCTGTGGGTGGAGTCACGGAGCTGCTGGGGTGTGGGTGGAGTCACGGAGCTGCTCGGGTGTGGGTGGAGTCACGGAGCTGCTGGGGTGTGGGTGGAGTCACGGAGCTGCTCGGGTGTGGGTGAAGTCACGGAGCTGCTGGGGTGTGGGTGGAGTCACGGAGCTGCTCGGGTGTGGGTGGAGTCACGGAGCTGCTGGGTCTGTGGGTGGAGTCACGGAGCTGCTGGGGTGTGGGTGGAGTCACGGAGCTGCTGGGGTGTGGGTGGAGGCGTGGAGCTGCTGCGTCTGTGGGTGGAGTCACGGAGCTGCTGGGGTGTGGGTGGAGTCACGGAGCTGCTGCATCTGTGGGTGGAGTCACGGAGCTGCTGGGGTGGGTAATGGAGCTGCTGGGGTGGGTGGAGTCAATGGAGCTGGGTGTGGTGGACAATGGAGCTGCTGGGTCTGTGGGTGGAGTCACGGAGCTGCTCGGGTGTGGGTGGAGTCACGGAGCTGCTGGGTCTGTGGGTGGAGTCACGGAGCTGCCGGGTCTGTGGGTGGAGTCACGGAGCTGCTGGGGTGTGGGTGGAGGCGTGGCTATAAGTACAGATTATAGCAGCTCATAATTTAGTTCGTTACAATTCAGTTTCGGTGGCGCGGTGGTGTAGCGTTAGCACTGTGGCCTTGCACCGCCAGGGTCCGGGTTCGATTCCCGTCTCTGTGTGTGTGCATGGAGTTTGCATGTTCTCCCCGTGCTTGGTGGGTTTCCTCCGGGTTCTCCGGTTTCCTCCCACAGTCCAAAGACATGTAGGTTAGGCTAATTGGCGTCCCAAATTGCCCGTAGTGTGTGTGTGTGTGTGTGTGTGTGATGGATCTGAATACTGGATTAAGGGGTATAGATGATGCGTGAGTGATTCAGTTTCTGTGTTTATCTGATTAAATATTCATTCAAAGTGAATTATGTAGGTTTTTAAATTCGAATAAAATCTGTAGCTGTGAATAAAATTTTATCTTTAAATTGTTGAAGGTTAAAGCATATAAATGATTTCTTCTTTCAGGTTGAAGCTCCACCCCCAAAACCAGCCTCGCCCTCCCATTCAGCTGTATCTGTATTTATAGCCACGCCTCCACCCAGAGACCCAGACGTAGCAGCTCCCGGTACTGTGTGTGTAATTACAGCTCCGCCCTCACAGCCGTCTCCGCCAGTGTTTCCCACTTCTCGCACACTTCCTCCCTCGCTAATAGCCTCACATTTGGCTCCACCCACACCCCAGCCTCCACCTCAGGTTAGAGCCCCGCCTCCAGACACAGAGCTGTCTCCCTCCGGAGCTCCGCCTCCACACAAAGCCCCGCCTGCATCCTCAGTCCCTCCAGGGGCTCTAACACCACACTCACCTTTGTCCATAGCCCTAAAGTCTTCACTTTCTCCAGAAGGCCCCGCCCTCACTTCCCCATCCACCTTCATCTCTCAGTCTGCTCTACGACCACAACCTTCTCTTCAGCCTCACTCGTCAGGTGAACCCCTCCATCCTCAGCAGGTGACCTTTGACCTGAGCCTAAATTCTGACATCAACCCTCTAGTAGAAGGCGCTAATCTGAGTAAAGGAGCTGCTGATGAAGAGGCAGGTACTACAACCTTTTCCGTTATTACCTTCGCCTGAGTACACGAGCAAACAAACAAACAAACAAACAAACTAAACAACTGCCAATATATAGATACATAAGTAGCTAAATATGTAAGTAAATAAACAAACAAATAAGTAAATCTATAAAATATATCGATTATAGATATATAAGTATATCTACAATTCTGGTGTTTCCAGCTGTGTGTGTGTTCAGACTGTGGCCTGAATGTCCATCTCGCCTGCCGTTAATTACAGCTCTGATCCTATTCTTCATCCTCGTCATCATCATCATCGTCGTCGTCACAGGTAAACACAGGGCCAGTGGCGGCTCAGTGTGGCAAGGCCTGAGTTACAGATCGGAAGGTCGGCGGTTCGAGCCTTGAGCGAGGCTCTTAACCCTGTCTGCTCCAGGGGCGCTGTAAAAAATGCCTGACGCTGCACTCTGACCCCAGCCTGCTGCTATCACAAGCTGAGATATGTGAAGAATAGAGAAAGAATAAAGAATTTCACTGTGCAGTGATGTATGTGTGATGAATAAAACACCTGCATGAGCAAGGAGATTATAATCACGCTCTTAATCTTCTTAAGAGATTCTTTATTCAGTAGTGAGTAATTGTAGACGTGCACTAGAGAGCAGCAGTGATTTGGGACGAAGCCACTCATCTGATCTCTTCCTTTTTTAGTGACGTTTGTGTCTTTTCCCCAAAAAATGAGAGACAACAGCGCCTCGTGTGATGTGAAGTGGAACTGCAGCCTAACATCATCGTCTCCATACACCTCTAAACTTCCTGTCAATCAAACACCAACAAGCACTCCCTCAGGTAGTGTACACTTCATTCTCATCACTACATCACAACAAGAGGGTAATAAACTGTGTGTGTTGCTTTAGACTGCACCGGTCCAGCAGGGGTCTTGGGGAGGATTGTGGGCGGGACCGTGGCTCAGCACAATCAGTGGGTGTGGCAGGCCAGTCTGCAGTGGAGGGGCCAGCATGTGTGTGGGGGGGTGATAATCACTCCAACCTGGGTCATTACTGCTGCCCACTGCTTCATCGAGTAACACACACACACACACACACACACACGTAAACACAGACACATGTGTAGCTTTGCATAATGCTCCGCCGTCTCTCTCTCTCTCTCTCTCTCTCTCTGAGGTATGACTTGTTGCTGGCAGCTGATTGGCAGGTTGTGGTCGATACACTTGCCATCTCTGATGTGTCAAACGGTCAGCGCTACAACACACTCCGCATATACACACACCCCAAATACTCACAACAAACCAACGACTACGACCTCGGCCTGCTGCTCACAGACACTGACATCAAGATGGGGGGTGAGCAGTGTGTGTGTGTGTGTGTGTGTGTGTGTGTGTGTGTGTGTGTGTGCGCACATCTGTGTTTGACACTGTCATGTTTTGATGTTTTATGATAAGAATGCGTGTGTGTGTGTGTGTGTGTGTGTGTGTAGACAGTGTGCGCCCTGTGTGCTTGCCAATTGTTGCTCAGGAATTCCCTGTTGGTTCATCCTGCTGGGTGACTGGATGGGGCTTCATGCATGAGAGAGGTAAAAACACTACACACTGTATCGTACATTACACACTACACATTGCACACATTATGTACTATATGCTATATGTTATATCTTGTGTCTGTGTGTGTGTGTGTGTGCAGGCTCAGTGTCCCCGCAGCTCAGACAGGCGCAGGTTCACATTATTGATCAGACGTTGTGCTCTGACTCCTCAGTCTACGGTTCCTACATCACTCCCAGAATGCTTTGTGCTGGGGAGATGGAGGGCGGAGTCGACGCCTGCCAGGTAATCAGGCATCGTGACCCGCCTTCCTCACCATGCCTAGACTGAGTGTAGACTGACAATGATTATTTAGTGCATATCAGTTATCATGACATTTGTGTGTGTGTCCATGCGTGTGTGTGCAGGGGGACAGCGGGGGCCCCCTGGTGTGTAAGACAGCTGATGGGGACTGGCGGTTGGCTGGCGTGGTCAGTTGGGGTGACGGATGTGCACGACGGAATAAACCTGGAGTTTATACGCGAGTGGCATCACTAATGCAGTGGATTAAACAACACACACAGGTCCACACACAGCTTCACACACACACACACACACACACACACACACACAGGTTGTATTGAAACACTCTGATTAATGTCATGTGTGTTCCAGGATGCCGGGGTAAGCGGATATGTGGCCGTTCACACTGAGAGCACAGTGGAGCCTTATTCCTCTCTATAACTGTGCACATGTGTTATTAACATGTTATAATCATCTTTAACATGCTGTGCGAAGTGGAACAGTAGGAGCACCGTGTCCTGAACACTGCCACAGCCACACCATACGTTCACATCTATTATATGTCCATTTATTCAGAGAAAGACCTGAGTAATGATGTAATATTAATATTAATGATGTTGGGTAATGTCCCTGAACTGCTGCAGGCATCTCACAGTAACATACAGATGTATATTAAAATAAACTTTTATACCAAATGGTTTCTTTTTAATTTTTAATAAAGATATTTATTTGAGATCAGAAGTGATTGTGTGTTAAACACTAAGACACATATTGAAGATGAGAAGAATCTGTGATGATACAACGGTGGCCGAGGAGTGCAAAACAAAACACCAAACCGAAAACAAAATAACATTCAAAAACAAAACACCAAACCAAAAACAGAATAACATTCAAAAACAAAACACCAAACCGAAAACAAAATAACATTCAAAAACAAAACACCAAACCAAAAACAGAATAACATTCAAAAACAAAACACCAAACCGAAAACAAAATAACATTCAAAAACAAAACACCAAACCGAAAACAAAATAACATTCAAAAACAAAACACCAAACCGAAAACAGAATAACATTCAAAAACAAAATAACAAAACCCAAAACAAAATAACATTCAAAAACAAAATAACAAAACCCAAAACAAAATAACATTCAAAAACAAAATAACAAACCCAAAACAAAATAACATTCAAAAACAAAACACCAAACCAAAAACAAAATAACATTCAAAAACAAAATAACAAACCCAAAACAAAATAACATTCAAAAACAAAACACCAAACCAAAAACAAAATAACATTCAAAAACAAAATAACAAACCCAAAACAAAATAACATTCAAAAACAAAACACCAAACCAAAAACAAAATAACATTCAAAAACAAAATAACAAACCCAAAACAAAATAACATTCAAAAACAAAACACCAAACCGAAAACAAAATAACATTCAAAAACAAAAACAAACCAAAACAAAATAACATTCAAAAACAAAACACCAAACCAAAAACAAAATAACATTCAAAAACAAAATAACAAACCCAAAACAAAATAACATTCAAAAACAAAAAGATTTTTTTTGGTCTTCAAAAAGACCACCCCTAGAGGCCACTGTGTGTGCCGGATAATTTGGTTTTAGTAGTATTTTGTTTGTAGACTCAGTTTCCCACAAGGCACTTCGGTCAGGTGATGAGGGAGTTCACCTGAACTGAGGTAGCTCATTAGACTCTCTATAAATAGCTGGTTGTTCTGGGAAACTGGGTTGAGCATTGGTTTTGTCATGTGGGCTTTTGTTTTGGTTTGTTTTGTTTTATTTTAGCTTGATTTGGTTTACGTTATGTTTCTTAACCTCTGTATTAAGTAAGCTCTAGTGTTGTTATGTTTATGTTAATTGTGCTTTAGTGTTGTGGAGCTGTTAGTGTAAGTTCTGTTCTGTGTGTTTCCCAATGTCTGCGTAACACCCCAGTTTGTTTAGTTACTGTTGCTGTCCGTATGTCTCCTGGTCTCTGTGTCTCCTAGTGTAAGCTTAGCCTCTAGCATGGTTAGCCCCTAGTGGGATTAGCCTCTAGGAGGATTAGCCTTTTAGCTCTTAGTCTGTTTCATACCCAGTCTGTCTCGTCCTAGTTCATTTCAGCTCCAAGTTCGTTTTGTGTTTCTCTAAAGCCCCTGAGTGTCATTGTGTTTTGTTTCCTTTTGTTATTAAAAAAGACTCTTTATGTTTATTTAACCCTCTGCGCTTACGCCTCCCATTCTTACCTTGCGTTCACACTGTCAAAACGGCCGGAAGTCATTCATTTTCAATGGGAGCCGGCGGCGATGAGCGGCGATGAGCGGCAAAGGGAGTTGAAATCAGCTCAACTTTATGGTAATGAGCCATGACGCGGTTGAGCGGCAACCAATAAAAAGTAAAATTCCTCCGCTTGAGCAGATTCCGCGGAACGCAGTCCTGTAAACTTTTGTTCCGGCGACATTAGTTCTCAAGCAAAATGGAGCAGAAGTTAATTATTGCGGTAGCGGCTTTCCCGGTTATTTACAACATGTCTCTGTTTGTGTACAGGGACATTAATAAATTGTTAATAAAAAAAATGATGCGTGGACAAAGATGTCTGAAATTGTTGGTGTTTAAATATAATAAGAAATATAATATAATAATAAAAAAAATATTAAATTAGACTCGTAATTCACAATGAACAGAAGCCACACCTTACAAATGCCTTACAGTTTGTTTATTTCTACAATACAGTTCTTTCTATCAATCAATTTCCATAAGATCAACAAGCTTGATTGCTTTGTGGCCCCTTTAAATACAAGAAAGGCATTCGGTCTACGTCAGAGCGGCAAGAACGCAGGCTTAAGCCCACGGCAGCAACATCGGCCTGCAATACCACCAGGTTCATGACAAAATGAGAATACAACGACAATTCAGTTAAACCGGAAAAATGTAGGTATAGTTTGCGAATTAAATTCTTAGCGCTCATTGGAAGAGACATCTGTCACTCAAAACATGTGACAAGAAGTACTGTCAAGTGAAGTCAAATTTATTTTTAAAGAAAATAAAATACTGAAATCAATCCTTAAATGAAAAATCGAAATGTCCATAAGGCTGCAGTACTTCCTGTATATTCTGAGTGTCAGATGTCTCGTCTCATCAGGGGTAGAATTAACAAACCGACATGGTACGTCACACCTGTGCCACCTCAGTCCCAGGGAATAAGAGCTGGTTCTCCAGATTACTGAGTCGCCGCTTTGTCTCCCCCTAGTGTGTCTACGTGTGTATATGTTTCACTTTAGCACGAAATTAAGTTCACCTGTGTCTCCCGATGTCTCTCCCTATTTAGACCAGTCGAACCCGTAGCTTATTGTTTGTTCACAGTTGTGCACTCTTCATGTCTCCTTGGTCTCCGAACCTGCTTGTCTTGTTCGTTTGTCCCCCAGGACTGAGCAGTGTCTGCAGGGTCGGTGTTATTTCAGTTCAGAAGACCGCGGTCGACTTCCGGTTAGGCGTTACGTGGAGTAGAGCGTGTTTACGGAGGGTCCTGCAGAACTCCACTAAAAATCGATATTAAAGCACAGTTTTTTGTATTACCGAGTATCTGTAATAAAGTTTAGTTGGTCCGATTTACTTTTCCTTACTTTGGATAAATAAAAAAAACTAGAGCCAATAAACTCGGTAACGAACAGACAACCCAACAGCGGCCTGCTATCGGACTCGAGATGACTTCAGACGACACTCAGCGACTAAAAGCAGAAATTTTGTCATCGCTACGTAACGAACTGGCAGAAATCTTGCGTTCGGAGTTACGGTCCATGCTCGGTGATGACTTATCGACTATTCAGAGTGAACTTCAGGCGGTGAAAGCGGAGTTTTCGAATAGTCTTGTTTGGGTGCAAAGTAGAGTGAAGGATATGCAATCTTATCATTTTGATTCATACACATTGCATAAAAACTTACTTCTTTTTATTGTGTAAAGCTGCTTTGCGACAATGTCAGTTGTTAAAAGCGCTATATAAATAAAATTGAATTGAATTGAATTGAATATGGAGCAGTCACTCTCTACCTGTCCTGATGACATCACCGTGCTGGAGGACAAGGTGGACTCTCTCATGGCCACTGTGGCTAAATTGGAAGATAAGTGTGAAGACCTGGAAGCCAGATCTCCACACAATAATACAAGGATCATAGGAATTCCAGAAGACAAACCCTGACCACCCCAGCTGTCTCGGACTTGCTCAAAAAAGTCCTTAATACTGACAGGGACGTTATGGTTGACAGATCACATCGCACGCTGCAGCCCGAGCCGGGAGAGCGTCCACGAGCGGTTGTGGCGAGGTTACATCACCACTCAGACTGTACTGCGGTTTTGCTTGTTTTTTGTGTCTTTTGTTACTGTTTTGTTTTTTGTTTCAAATTTTTTTTTCTTCTGTGGATTAGTGGAATAAATGGCTAATTTTTCTGGTTCTTTGCCTAATCATGTCTATTCCACAATTAGGTTTTTAACATGGAATGTTAAAGGAAATCCAATTAAAAGATCAAAGATCTTTTCACAAGAGGTGAAATGCTGATATACAGTACAGAGCAAAAGTTTGGACACCCGAGTTTTCTTTCTTGTGTTCTTTCTTGTGTTCTTCAGCCCAAACGCGTCTCTTCTGCTTGTTGCCTGTCCTTAGCAGTGGTTTCCTAGCAGATCTTCTAGCATGAAGGCCTGATTCACACAGTCTCCTCTTAACAGTTGTTCTAGAGATGTGTCTGCTGCTAGAACTCTGTGTGCCATCGACCTGCTCTCTGATCTGAGCTGCTGTTAACCGCCGATTTCTGAGGCTGGTGACTCGCATGAACTTCTCCTCCGCAGCAGAGGCGACTCTCGGTCTTCCTTTCCTGGGACGGTCCGCATGTCAGCCAGTTTCTTTGTAGCGCTTGATGCTTTTTGTGACTGCACTTGGGGACACTTTCAAAGTTTTCCCAATTTTTCCGACTGACTGACCTTCATTTCTTAAAGTAATGATGGCGCTCGATTTTCTTCACTTAGCTGCTTTTTTCTCGCCATAATACAAATTCAACCTCTTTGAATGATAAGGGGTGTCCAAACTTTTGCTCTGTACTGTAGTTTTTGCAGGATCAGATTAAACTGAAATGCCCCCGGGTCAGTGAAGTCTTTCCTTCAAATTTCAATTCCAGAGCTAGAGGCGTTGCAATGCTAATTAACCGCCTAATGCTAATTAATTAGGCCGCCTGCAGACCCAGCTGGGGACTTTCTCATTATCTGTGTTGTTTGTTACTTTGTTCAGACATTCTTTGAGTTAATAAAAGCACTTATTTGTTCTCCCTGCATTTGCGTCCGGGGTGGTTTGCAAATGAAATTCTTAGCGCTGATTGGAAGAGGCATCTATCACAGACATACAAGAAGTTCTGTTAAGTCCAATTTATTATTAAAGCACATTGAACACAACTTAGTTGACCAAAGTGCTGTATAATCCTAAAATCCTAAACATTTAGATGTATTTTCATTTAAGGATTATTTTCAGTATTCTAGGATTGTACAGCACTTTGGTCAACTAAGCTGTGAATATAAATAAATTTGACTTCACTTCCTATATTTTTTCAGTGACAGATGTCTCTTCCAATCAGCGATAAGAATTTCGTTTGCAGACTACACAAACTACACTACTTTTTCCGGTTTGACTGAACTGTCGTTGTGTTTTCTCATTTGGTATTTTGTTTCTGGATATGTCGTTGTATTTTCTGATTTGTGGTATTGTTTTTGAATTAGTTATTATGTTTTCAGGTTTTTGAATTTTCTTTTGCACTTCTCTGCCACCGTATGATGCAGAATATAAGTGGCACAGAGGGTCAGATGTTAATGCTGTCACCTCCAGGTGGTGTGAGTCTCATTTCCAGGACATAAATAGTTTGTGTGTGTGTGTGTGTCTGTGTGTGTGCGCATCTGTGCATGCGCGTAATTTAGTTGTTTTGTTTTTTTTCAAATTGTTGCTAGTGACCCATGTCACGGCCAGCTCGTTCCCCACCGTAACATAAAGAGGAACACACACACGAAAGAATATTTAAATTGCCAAAATTATTTATTTAAGATAAGTTTGTTATTTACGAAACAATCAAAACCCACATATAGAGGAATTGAAACAAAGCAACAACAAACATCCAATGGGGGTAAAGAAGATTGACAAAAATGGCACGAAAGAGTTCCCTGGAGGACAAAGGTCCACCAGAGGAAAGAGAGCTCCCCCTAAAACATGACTAGTCGCGTCTTTTATACTCTCCGCCCAAAGCATCTTTAATTGGCAGTGACGTCACACCTATAGGTTGTACTGCCACCATGAGGAAGAAAAGGAAAAAAAACACGCAGGGTCATAACACCCATTACAAAATGACACAGTCAACACATGAGTTTGGTATATTCAATTCAATTCAGTTTTATTTGTATAGCGCATTTAACAGTTGTCATTGTCGCAAAGCAGCTTTACACAATCAAAAGAATGACAGAAGTGTGTGTGAGACGTGAGTGTGTGTGAGTCAGAATGATCAGATGGTCCCTGATGAACGAGTCGAGGGCGACGGTGCTGAGGGAAAAACTCCCTGAGATGTGAAGAGGAAGAAACCTGCAGTGAACACATCCTCATCTGGGTGATAACGGAGAGCAGGGATTGATCTGCACTCATACTGTGTGTTAATATAGTGTTATGAAAACTTTACTAACATATTATTTACACTAAATTGCATATGTTAATGGCTATAAACACATCCACAGGCCAATTTAATCATGGGGACAAAACTGCAGCAGTTGGCGTTATAGTGTTATATAAAATCACAAAATTCACACTGATATAACACAAATAAATTGACCTTTTAGTGATTTTAAACACTCCTGTGACTGAAATAATGCATACAAATAGTTAAAGTAGTAAACGACCTCCTATGGGCCTCTGATCAGGGTTGCGTCACTATACTTGTGTTACTGGACCTCAGTGCAGCTTTTGACACCATTGATCATAGTATTCTCCTTCACAGATTAGAAAATGTAGTGGGAATTAAGGGAACTGCCCTCTTGTGACTCAGATCCTACTTGACTGATCGTTATCAGTTTGTAGATTTAGATGGTGACCATTCCTCATGTTCTCAAGTGGAGTTTGGTGTTCCACAGGGCTCAGTTTTAGGCCCACTGCTTTTTTCCCTTTACATGCTTCCTCTGGGCAACATAATCCATAAACATGGTATTAATTTTCATTGTTATGCTGACGACACACAATTATATGTCTCAGCAAAACCAGATGAGAAAAAGACAGTTTGCTAAAATTGAGCAGTGTGTGCAGGACATAAGAGACTGGATGTTAATTAACTTCCTCCTGCTTAATCCTGATAAAACAGAAGTTCTAGTCTTAGGAACACATGCAGCTAGAAGTAAGCTTTCTGATCAGACTGTAACTTTAAATGGCCTTCCTGTTCTATTGTCACATCTGTGCCACCTCAGCCCTGGGGAATAAGATCTGGCTCACCAGATTACTGAGCCGGCTCTTTGTCCCCCCCTAGTGTGTCTACGTAGGTACTAGTTCTTTCTGTTAAACCAAATTAAGTTCACCTGTGTCTTCCTTGTCTTCCTTGTGTGTCTCTATTTATTCTGGTCGAACCTGTAGCCCTTTGTCTGTTCACCGTTGTGTTCCAAGATTTGAAACATTATATATAAATAAAAAATATAAATAAAATATATTCACCTTAGAAATATTGCCACAATAAGAAATATACTATCAGTGAACGATGCAGACCTACTAGTTGATGCTTTTATCACCTCTAGGTTGGACTATTGTAGCGCCTTAAGGTTGGCTCAGCCCCCATAGATGTTTAACACATATTTGGCTTGTTCAGAATCAGAACTCAAATGAGTCTTCCTGATCACACACACACACACACACACACACACACACACACACTGTTTACTGTATAAACCTTTTTCTATGTTTAAGTACAATCAGAAAATTGTAACCAGAAAACAGCAGATCACTTTAAACTTACATTGATTAGTGATATAAACATCACAGCTATGAGGCTGGACGATGGAATAAACTGTATGGGAGCCAATAATGTCAAACATTTATCTGTTCATTCTTTGACAGTACTGCTGCTTTTTGTTGGAAACTAGCAGATATAATCCTTTCTGATGCGACGACTTCAGTCAGTGTTGTGATCACAGTGTTAATGTGCATGAGAGGCTGAACATCTTCTACTCTCACCTGCTGCTCATGTGGAGACCTGCAGTAATGTACAGTGCTGCCATGTGACTCGCAAAACCTTCCATCTACAGTTACATATAAATATTACAACTTTCATCATCATGTTATCTAGTTTAATTTAGTGTTTTAGCTTCATGAATAAGACAGTCGGTTCTACATTCAACCCCTTAAAATCTCACAGCTACTGGACTGTTTATTCTAATTCATTAATATAGACAAACATTGTTTTAATGGAATTAAACAAAGCATCTTTTTAATATCATTCTTTTATTTTCTATTATATTGAAAAGTAACTTTTTTCTAAAACAAAGTGACAAAAAAAACGCCCGACTCTAAGGCTAATAAAAGTATTTTATGATCTGGGACATGATGTCCTCCAACACAGTATTTATTAGAGAAGCAGGATTTCTCTCTCTCTCTGTAGCTCACACTGCTGCACAGTTAAAGCGAGAGCACTGAATGCTGTCTGTCTCTAATCATTCATGTGCAGAACTCTGTGCTACTGAATGTCACATGCACTGTGCAGGGTTTTATACAGACACTCAGGTTTCCCAGTTGAAACAGCAGCAGCGTGATTGTTCTATAAAGGAGACTACAGGCTGATGGAGGATGTGTTAAGGCCTTCATGTCCACTAGAGGAAACAGCTGGTGTGATGAGGGTGAACACAGAGAAGACTTACAGTAACTGATTAACCCCTCATGACATTTAGTAAACTGTGTTTATGAGAAACTGATGCAGATAGAAGAGTTTATAGTAAACACACAGCTCGGCTTCATCCTCGCTCTGTGATGGAGAACTGAAGAGCCGCTGACAGACGGGGAGGAGCCGAAGTTTGTCGCTGTTTTCATATGAAATTTAAAGAGGATGTGGGGCTTTTTCTTACAAAGCCCCAAAGTTATGGAATAGTCTTCCTGTTAATGTTCGGGACTCAGACACAGTCTCAGTGTTTAAGTCTGGGCTAAAAACCTATTTATTTAGCGCAGCATGTTTGTAAATAGATGAGCCTTAGGTAAAGGAGCAGATCTGGGGGACTCATGGACGTAGAGTATTCTGGTGAACTGCTATGTTTTCCACTTTTCCATGAAGACGCTCCTGTCCTCGGCTGATTCAGACAGCTGTTCTCTGAGGACTTGAGACTTCAGTCACTCGATAGTTCAGCACTGGAGTTTCCTACAGTCTACCTGAGCCTGCAATAATGAACTGGACTCAATTTTAATACAAGCACATCTCCTGTCACACTGAACTTCCAATCTCACACAGTATGAGTGCAGATCTATCACTGCTATCTGTTTCACCCAGATGAGGATGGGGTCCCTGCTGAGTCTGGTTCCTCGCAATGTTTCTTCCCATTACCATCTCAAGGAGTTTTTCCTTGCCACCGTCGCCATCGTCCTCTGCTTGCTCATCAGGGACAGTCTTATCATTTTGATTTATATATATTCATATATTGGTTCACTTCTCATACAAACTTATATAATTATTTTGGCTGTGTAAAGTTGTTTTGCGACAATGTCAATAGTTAAAAGCGCTATACAAGTAAAATTGAATTGCATTGAATACAAATACGATTTTCTATCAGTTTTTAAACTTTTGACTTCTAATTTTGTTCAAAATTGGCTAAACATTTATATTCATTTTGCAGTCTAACATTTGCACGACACCAACACACAATCATCTCCTCTGAACAGCTGATATTGAGATGTAGATCTGCTCCTTCTGCTCTGTGAAGCTTCATAACGCCTCTAATCTGAGGGGCTGCTTGAGGTTAGTTGGTGATTTCTGAGGCTGGTGACTCTAACAATACTGTTTTACAAGAACTGTTCCAGAACAGCTGACCTTCAAGCCTTAAAATAACAACTTACTGTTGTTGTTCCACCTAATTACCTAATGCAAAATATCTAATTTTATAGTTTTTAAATCTCCAGTATTGTTCTAAAATGTAGAGGAAAGGTTGTGTCTAAAGTTTTGACTGGTACTGTGTGTATATATAAAATGTCTATATATAAGAGAAAAAAGGGAATCTTTCACTATAGATGTCACAGTAAATTACACTTCATTATTTCATTTTATCGCCACATTGCGCAACATTTACTGCATATACAATGTACAACACGCTACGTATTTAACGGCACCTTATAATTTACACAATGTCTATGTTTGCACTGATGTATCTACACTACTATGTGCACTTCTGGTGGATGCTAAACGGCTGAGTACTTCTACTGTGTAAATGACACTAAACTTGTACTTCCTGTACACATCCTCTATTGTTACTGTCATATTATAATAAAGGCGTTTTTAATAAGAATTTATTGGTCTTTTAAGATCTAAGAATTGAGTAAAAGTTGTTCTATATGAATGAACGTGACTTAACTACAGAAATCTTGATTATCCTTTAAAAATCAGGCAAAGTTAAAAAGGTCAAGGTGAAACGGTGACCTTGCCAAGATGGCGACTCGCGTGCAGGTGATAGTTTTAAAATGCGCATGCGCACATTCTAGGCCGCCAGCGCTGCGCTGTGTTGAGCTTCCGGGTTTGGGTCAGAAGCGGAAGTGATGAGTTTCAGTGTTTAAAACCACGAGAAACACCGCGCGAGTGAGCCGTTATGTGAGAAGTGTTTAGGGTTAATATAAGACTAGTAGTTTAAAATGAAATTAATTATTAATGCACATTAACGTTTCGAGTAAGACGTAAGGGTTAATGGGAGGAGCTATGTTGTTGTGAAAAGTTGAATGACGGAAGTCTCGCGCGCGCGCGCGCACGCACACACACACTCACACACACACACACACAAACACAGACTCCCCCTTCCTCGCACACACACAGACATAAGCTTTGTCACGCACACTTACACGCACACACACACACACACACTCAGGTTCTCTCTCTCTCTCTCACACACACACACACACACTCAGGTTCTCTCTCTCACACACACACACACCTGATCCAGTCTCTAGGCTGGCCTTGTTGTTTACTGAGTGTAACTGTATGCAGCTGCTGTAATGGGTCCACTGGGAGCACTGGGAGCACTGGGAGTGTCGGTGAGGAGTGTGAGGAACCTGCTGGCAGCTCGGAGTGTGATCTGTCACACACACACACACGGAGTGCACACAGGAGTGAGAGTGATGGGGAGCAGCAAGGGACTAGTGTTCCGCCAGGTGAGTCACTTTAATCAACACACACAGTTTATAACAAGTTTATAAAACACTGAGAAAAATTGACAGATGTAAGTGCAAGTCTGAGAGAACACACACACACACTCACACACACACACACACACACACACACACACCAGTTTTAATAGGTGATGTTTAATAGATCATTAATGGTTTATGATGTTTATATCAGTACTGAGGCACATCAACAGGTTGTACTCGTATGTAAGATGTATATAAACACACACACACACACACACACGCACTGGAGATAAAACACTCCGTTGATGTCAGTGATCTGGTTTTATGCTGCTCACTGAGAGTCTCTGAGTTTAATCTGACTTTATTGATGTAATAAACGTGTTTATTCTCAGGTCATGTGATCTGTAATAAAACAGAAAAAAAGAAGAATGAGGAACATATCTAATGAATAAGGAGCTCCTGCATTAAGGTGTGTGTGTGTGTGTGTGTGTGAAACCCTAGCTCACACCCACTCCTTATTAACGCTCTCTCTCTCTCTCTCTCTCTCTCTCTCTCTCTCGCAGCAGCAGCAGCTTCATTACTTCAGTACAGGGAGAAGACAACAGACCTGTATGCAAATAATAAATGGTGTGTGTGTGTGTGTGTGTGTGTAGTTGTTCGAGCACTCCAGCAGTACCTACACTTACCTGTTGGCGGACGCAAGTTCTCGGGAGGCCGTGCTGATCGACCCGGTTCTGGAGACGGTGGACCGGGATGTGAAGCTGATCGAGGAGCTCGGACTGAAACTCACCGTGGCAGGTGAACACACACACACTCAAATAAACGCTCACTCTTCGGTCTAGTGCACTAAACCCTCACTCTTCGGTCTAGTGCACTAAACCCTCACTCTTCATTGTAGTGCACCAAACCCTCACCCTTCGGTCTAGTGCACTAAACTCTCACACTAAACATTACTCGTTTGCATGGCTCCGCCCACAGCAAACACACACTGCCATGCGGATCATGTGACCGGAACCGGGCTGCTGAAGAAGCGATTGGTTGGGGTGAAGAGCGCGATTTCCAAACACAGTGGAGCGCGTGCGGACATCCAGCTGTCAGACGGAGACAAGATCACTTTTGGAAAATACGTAAGAACTCAAATCACAGGGTTTATGTTTGTCTGTTATATTTATTCATTCACACTAAATACTGTGTGTGTGTGTGTGTGTGTGTGTGTGTCAGTGGATAACAGTGACAGAGACTCCAGGACACACTGATGGCTGTGTGACGTATGTGACCGGAGACAAGGCGATGGCCTTCACCGGAGATGCCCTGCTGATCCGAGGCTGCGGGAGAACCGACTTCCAACAAGGTCTCTCTCTCTCTCACACACACTCACAAACACACACACACACACACACACACCATGCTGCATTTCATTGTTGTGCTGTGCCCTGTGTGCACTCAGTGTCACATGGTACTACACACACCGGTTTTACACCAAAACTGCACTGTAATGCTTATGAGGACGTGCACACTGACACGAACACACACACACACACACACACACACACACACACACACACACACACACAGAGGATACACCCTGCAGGCACCTTGTGCTGGTATTGTTAAAAGAGAAAGTTAAATCTTGTGTGCAATACCCGACACAGCCACATGGTGGCAGAAGTGTACAGAGTTCATAATGTGTCAATTATTTCAAATGAAACAATTTGTAAATAAAAGTAATTTACATAAAAATGTATTACACATGAGTGTAAATGAAATGTAAATTATTAACAGTCGAATTGTTAGGAGTATGAGTCATGGGCATTAAATCAAAGTTTATTTTTTACATTTACAGATTTTTTTACCGAGTTCATAATGTGCCAAACTCTCACTCCCCCACTGTTCATACAGTGTATATATAATTCAATTCAGTTTTATTTGTATAGCGCTTGTAAGAATTATTATTGTCGCAAAGCAGCTTCACACAATCAAAAGAATGACAGAAGTGTGTGTGAGATGTGAGTGTGTGTGAGTCAGAATGATCAGATGGTCCCTGATGAACGAGTCGAGGGCGACGGTGCTGAGGGAAAAACTCCCTGAGATGTGAAGAGGAAGAAACCTGCAGGGAACCCATCCTCATCTGGGTGATAACGGAGAGCAGGGATTGATCTGCACTCATACTGTGTGTCAGGAGGCTGCAAGTTCAGTAGAACAGGAGACGCGTTTAAGTTCATATGGAGTCCAGTTGGTTATTGGAGACTCAGGTAGACTGTAGGAAACTCCAGTCCTGAACTATCGATAGCGAGATATCCTGTGTACAGGGTCGCGCGGTCCCAGGATTCATTGGGCACGAGGCGAGGTACACCTAGAACAGGGTGCCAATACATTGCAGGACACACACACACACACACACACACACACACACACAATTTGAGAAGGACCCGTTATCCTAATCCGCATTTGGACTATGGGAGGGACCACAAATTAAATTAAAATTTTTTAAATTATTCTCTGTGTGTGTGTGTGTGTGTGTGTATGTGTAATGTCGTGGTTCGTTCTCTTCTACTTTCATAAACGTCCTTTTCTGTGTCTGATTTTTGCACAGATTTCACAGGGGGAAATTTGAATGTCAACTGAGTTGAATATGGGAGGAGCTCTGATAGTTAGCCACACCCCTTTGTTTAACCTTTAAGTCTCCTGTGTAGTGGTGTAGTGGGCGGGGCCAGACGGAGCACACTGAGGGGGCGGAGGGACACGCGTCTCTCTTCATCGTCCACGCGGCTTCACTCCCTCACTGTTTATTCCGCTAACGCTAGCTCGGAGGGTCTGTTAAGACTTTCTCTTACACTCACACACCTGTAGGTGGCGTCATGACGGATGTCTGTGCTCAATGTTGTATGTCAACAGTGTTGGCATTAAGCTAGGTTCAGTGTTCAGAATAATGATGAAGGACTTCCAGAAACATCTGGATCAGAGATGAGCCTCCAGTCACAGCTGTGTTTCCTCTCTGACTCAGGCTGCTCCAGGAGACTGTACGAGTCCATCCACCAGAGGATCTTCACCTTACCGCCTCACTGCCTCATTTATCCAGGCCATGACTACAAAGGTGTGTGTGTGTGTGTGTGTGTGTGTGTGTGTGTGTGTGTGTGTGGGTTTTAACTTACTGATCAATCACATTTCCTGATCTTTGAGATTGAGGTTTGTGTGTGTGTGTGTGTGTGTGTGAGCAGGACAGACCGTGTCCACAGTGGACGAGGAGCGGACATTTAACCCGAGATTAACCCGCTCACTGGAGGAGTTCGTGAAAATCATGGAGAATCTGAATCTCCCGAAACCAGCCAAGATCGGTACATTGTGTCTGTGTGTGTGTGTGTCTGTGTGTGTTGATAGACACGTGTGTTGCTTATAGATGTGTGTTGTGTAGTTTGTTGTTGTGTGTGTTTGTGGTGTTTACAGATGTGTGTGTTTTGTTACAGATGTGGCCGTTCCCGCTAACCTGGTGTGCGGTGTTCATGATGTTTGAGGAGAAAACAACTTTAAATCATTGTCAACCAATCAATCAATCAACCTCTGGACAACAGTAGACGTCCTTTTATTAGATACAGATATTATACACACACACACACACACACACACTGATTATATACAGGTGTGTTTAGAAATCATGTAATAATAAAATATGTGTGTTTATTGTCATTAATCCTGAATAAAGAGGCTCTGAAATCTGCATAATGTGTGTGTGTGTGTGTCACTGTGTGTGTTGTGTGGTTGTGTTTTAATGCGGTTAATAACCTAAATCATGCTTCATTATTAACACTGGTACAAATTGAAATGTTCTTGCTGTGTGTGTGTGTGTGTGTGTGTGTGTGAGATAAGGGCGGAGTCACAGCTTTCTGTCTAACTTATAAGACTCATTTTTCTAATAAACACATACAAGGGCGTGTTTATTTCAGTACGTTTTTTTAATCTACACATTCAAATTGGGACATGTTCCAGAACAGCTCCGATGACGTCAGCGTGTTTACAGAAGCGGTTGTGGGATTCGTCGGGAAACTAGCGGATGATACCGTACAGAAAACGATGTTAAATCCCCACATCCTCCAACACCAGCTTCTTTTTCGTGGTGAAACCGATAAAGCCCTTCGATCCTGAGTGACTTTATCTGTTTCACCACGAAAAGAAGCTGGTGTTGGAGGATGTGGGGTGACGAGTGTGTGCCAGGAGCTCCTCTCCGATTGGTCACTCTGTGTACGTGACACTGTGCTGAGGGCAGTCTTGTAGTTAAAGTTGGAACGCTGAATTCATAATCAAGAACTGTTATTCTCTTCCCCTCATGACCTCTATGTTTGAGGTGATGTAGAATGCGCAGATATTGACCAAGCGATTAGGGGATTGGGGAGGAGGATGAGTGGAAGACTGCTTTTAACACCCCAACTGCCAATTACGAGTACATCGCGGTCCCTCTCGGGTTAACTAATGCACCAGCTGTGTTTTTCAGGCACTCATCAATGACATCTTGAGAAACATTCTGAATATCTTTGTATTTCTGTACCGAGACTACATCCCAATTTTTAGAGGACAAACATTATGCCAATTTTCCCCGATTTTTCTCCCTAATTTAGTCGTGTCCAATTCCTCCCCATCACTAGGGGGCTCCACATTAAGGCTACTACTACCACTCAGCCGGGAGGGCCGAAGACTATCACGTGTTTCCTCTGAACCACATGACACCAGCCGACCGCATCTTTCCGAACCGCTGGTTCACACACCGTTGGGGGCGGAGTCACACACTCGGAGGACAGCGCTATCTGCTCCTTCGGCTCGCGTGAGCTCACAGACGCCCCTGATTGGCTGTAGAGCCGCGATTAATGTGGGAGGAGCACTAAGTACCTCTCATCCCTCCCCTCTGAGAGAACTCGGCCAATCAGCTCTCTCTAGACCTCCGGCTGCGAGAGGTTACAGCATCACCCGGGAATCGAACTCGCGATCTCCTGATGATAGGGCGAGCGCTTTAACCACTGAGACACTCAGAGGCCCCACATTATGTCAATTTCATTGTGCATCTCAATGTTCAGTCCAAAGCCTTTTTGGACCATAAGCACCACTTTACCTCAGCCGTCCCCATCCTCAAATTCCCCGACCCCTCCCTCCAATTTGTGGTTGAAATATATGCGTCAGAAACCGGAATAGGGACTGTCCTGTCTCAAAGGTCCCACGAGGACAGTAAACTGTACCCTGACTCCTTTATCACTTGTCACCTTTCTCTGACTGAAAGCAACTATGACATATGAGACTGTGAACTGCTGGCTGGTAAGTTTGCCCTGACGGAATGGAGGCGTTGGCTGGAGGTAGCGGAACATCCCTTCTTGGTCTGGACTGACATAGGAACCAACTTCACACGGTTCAACTTCACACTCTTCCCAGATTCGGGCCCTTGAGCAGGAGCCTGGCAATGTTCCATCTGCCCGACTCTTCATCTCCGCCTCGATACGCAGGTACTCAGGAACTTGAATGGGGCCACAGTTCCAGACTGGTATGCCCTATACATAAGTGCTTCTGTTGGCCAACCCTTAAAGGAGACATGAGAAGGTTTGTAGCCTCGTGTGACACCTGCACCAGAAATGACAGATCTGCCTTCTGCAAACTTATCAGCACTACACCAAGCCTTTCTTTCACACCCAGAGCAATGGAAGTCTCTGAGAAGCATGCCATCAAGTGACACGGTATCATGCAACAGACTGCTTCCTTGGGTGGAAAATGTCCACAAATCCCTCCCTACATCCTCCACTGGCATGTGCCCCTTCCAGTGCTGTTTAGGATACCAAACACCCTTGTTCCCCGCACAGGAAGAGGAGGCTTCAGTGGCATTGCTTCCATGTACTGCACTCAATGAGTACCCTTTAATGGAAAAGCCAAATTGTCTCTGTTCTGCAGCTCCAGGATATCATGTAGTTCAAAAGCCAATGCTTTTCACACGTGACAGTCTTATTAACATCATGTCACGAAAAGCTCCCAGGTATATTGGTTTCTTCACCATTATCCAAGTCATCAATCCTTGATCTATAAGACTGTCTCTGCCGTTGTCTATGTGCCAATAATTATTCCATATCAATATGGAATAAAATGTTTGGTGATGAGGTGAAGAACAACATGGAATTAAGTGCATCATGAGGAAGGGGACTGATCATGAGTGTGTGAATCAGAGAGAGAAAGGAAAGGAAAAGGCGTGTTAGGGATAGAGAGAGAGAGAGGGGGGGGGGGTAAGAGAGGAAGCATGTGAGAGACATGTGGACGGACTAAGATGAAGAAAGAGCAAGAGGGAAAAACAATTATAGAAAGAGTCCAGAAGTGTATATTTGGTGATAGAGAAAGATAGAGGAAGAGAGAGACAGGGCAGGAGACGGAAAGGGACAGTGTTTAAATCATTAGTGCGCCTGCAGCGCGGCTCTGTTCTGCGGTATGTTGCACATTTATTCCTCTCGCTCTCTGTCTCTGTCTCACTTTCTCTGTCTCTCTCTCTCTCTCTCTCTGTCTCTGTCTCTCTGACTTTGAAAAAATTACATTTTGGAATAAAAAATGCCTCTGCAATAATCTCTGTTATTGGGAAAAATAATGACCGTGAAATATTATTTCGTAATAATAAGTAAATTTATATAGCAGAGCGCAATATATTTCACAATAATAAGCTTTTTTAAAAAATGTGTTCCATTATTTCACAATATCATTCTCATATTACATATCTGTGTCTTATTTATTCATAGAGTTATTTATTTTATCATGTCCTATTTATTTATTTAATTAATTTTTAATACTTTGTTCAATATAAGTGAGCTATAAGAGTTCCAAATGTATAAGTGTGCGTGCTTGTGTGTGTGTGTGTGTGTATGTATATATTTGTATATAAAAATGTAAAATAGTCCCCCACACTAACTTGTTATAATAAAATGAGTTTAAAACCTCAAACCTCTCTCTCTCTCTCTCTCTCTCTCTCTCTCTGGTGCATGCTGGGAGTTGGTGTGAGAGCGGTGTGTGTAGTGTGAGAGCGACTGCTTAAACTCTTTTTCCTTCCTTTTTTTTCTCTTGTCTTTTGGTGGGACACATTAGAGTTTATACACATTATACATTTTAAAAAAGAGAATAAAAAACAAATAATTATTTAAGTTTGTATGAAATGTGAATGTGTATGGATCAAAAATGATCCGATGGTCCCTGATGAACGAGTCGAGGGCGACGGTGCTGAGGGAAAAACTCCCTGAGATGGTAACAGGAAGAAACCTGGAGAGGAACCGGACTCAGCAGGGAACCCATCCTCATCTGGGTGATAACGGAGAGCAGGGATTGATCTGCACTCATACTGTGTGTTAGGAGGCTGGAGGTTCAGTAGAACAGTTGTTAATAGATGTTAATTGATGTTAATATGGAGTCCAGGTAGTTATTGGAGGCTCAGGTAGACTTTTATCAGGTAGAAATTTCAGTCCTGAACTATCGAGTGACTGCAGCCAAGTCCTCAGAGAAACGTCAGCCAACATCAGTCGAGGCCAGAATCGTCTTCATAGTGAAACCGTCCCCAGACATCGGACGCATCCCAAAGAGACACACAGGACATCCATGTGACGAGATCTCCAACCAGAAGCGGGGCACCAGGATGAGTCACGCAGGTCCAGAGAGCAGAGGGAGTCTGGATCACTGGCAGCTCAGGAACGACATGTGTAGCTCGACAGAGAGAGAGGGGGAAAGAGAGAGAAGAGGGGAGGAGAGGGGAGAGCAAAAGAGGAGAGATAACAGTTAGGTCTGGTCACAGTCACATAATGTATAATGTGAATGTATATTTAGTGCAGAGTGCAAGCAGGGACTCTGACCGGACTAACTATGACATCATCACTAAAAGGGAGGAGCCAGAAGGAAACACAGACATGAGGGGGAACTGAGATGTAAAGCAACCAAATACCTCACCGTCAACAAACCTGAGTGAACAATGAGAGTGGGGAGGACAGCATCTAAACATAGCAGTTCACCAGAATACTCTACGTCCATGAGTCCCCCAGATCTGCTCCTTTACCTAAGGCTCATCTATTTACAAACATGCTGCGCTAAATAAATAGGTTTTTAGCCGAGACTTAAACACTGAGACTGTGTCTGTAGTTTTAATAATACGTGGTACTGACAGGCAGCCTGCATCCTTTGATGGAAGTAGACGTGGCGGATCGTAAGACACTAACAGTTCACTCAGATACTGCGGCGCGAGACCATTTAATGCTTTATACGTCAAAAGTTGTATCTTAAAATCGATGCGAAATTTGACAGGGAGCCAATGCAGTGTAGATAAGATAGGGGTGATGTGCTCGTATCTTCTGGTTCTAGTGAGGACTCTCGCTGCTGCATTCTGTACTAACTGAAGCTTGTTTATACACCTAGTTGAACAACCAGACAGTAAGGCGTTACAATAGTCCAACCTAGAGGTGATAAAAGCATGAACTAGTTTTTCTGCATCATTTAGTGACAATATGTTTCTTATCTTGGCAATATTTCTAAGGTGAAAGAAAGCTATCCTGGTGATATTATCTACATGAGCTTCAAACGAAAGGCTGGAATCTATAATCACACCGAGGTCTTTTACTGTTGCACTAGATATAACAGAAAGGCATTTAAAGTTACAGTGTGATCTAAAATTTTGCTTGTAGCTGCTTGTGGTCCTATGACTAGAACTTCTGTCTTATCATTATTAAGCAGAAGGAAATTAATTAACATCCAGTCTCTTATGTCCTTTACACATTTCTCAACTTTAGCAAGGTGGTTTCTCTCATCTGTCTTTGCTGAGATATATAACTGTATGTCGTCAGCATAACAGTGAAAATTAATATCATACTTACAGATTATATTGCCCAAAGGAACCATGTAAAGGGGAAAAAAGCAGTGGGCCTAAAACCCAACCCTGTGGGATACCAAACTCCACTAGTGAACATGCAGAATAATCACCATTTAAATCTACAAACTGATAACGATCAGTCAAATAGGATCTGAGCCAGGAGAGGGCAGTTCCCTTAATTCCTACTACCTTTTCTAATCTGTGAAGGAGAATACTATGATCAATGGTGTCAAAAGCTGCACTGAGGTCGAGTAACACAAACATAGTTACTCAACCCTGTCATTTAGTACTTTAACGAGCGCTGTCTCGATGCTGTGATGAGGCCTATGAGGTTCATGTATGTTATTTGTATGTAGATATGAGCAGAGCTGCTCCGCTACTTTCTTTTCCAGAATCTTAGAGATAAAGGGGAGGTTTGATATCGGCCTGTAATTGAACAGCTGACCGGGGTCGAGGTCAGACGTCTTAATTATTGTTTTTTTGGTGGTACTATCTGTTTGAGAAAATGTGTCGGTATGGGATCTAAAATACAGGTTGATGAATTTGCAGAAGAGATGAGTGAAATTAGTTCATCTTATTCAAGGGGAGTAAAGTATTATAGGTTCTGATCTGATATGATTTAACATCTGCATCAATTACATTGTCCGGTTTCAAAGCCTCAATTGTATGCCTAATGTTTATGATTTTGTTATTAAAGAAGTTCATGAAATCCTCACTACTGTATGTTGTTGTTGAGGAGATTTCTAGAATTTCTAGAAAAATCTAGAATGATTTTTGTTATTTTCTATAAGAGTGGAGAGATACGTTGATCTAGCATCACTGAGAGCTTTTCTATACTTCAGGATGCTCTCCTTCCAAGCTATTTTGAATACTAACAAGTTTTAGTTTGGCGCCATTTGGATTCTAACTTTCGCGCGGTTTGTTTTAAAGCACGTGTGTGGTCATTATACCAAGGAGCGAGTTTCTTATCTCTAATCATTTTCCTTTTAACTGGAGCGATATTATCTAAGCTATAACGAAGTGCTGACTCTAGATATTCATTCGCCTGTTCGAGTTCTGTGAAGTCAGATGGCGATCCAATCAAAGTAGATAATTCTGGAAGATTATTGATAAAGCTCTGTGCGGTATTTGATGTAAATGTACGTTTAAGGTGGAAGCGCGGTGCTGTGCGTACATTATTACTATAACACGCTTTAATCGAGACAAGGTAGTGATCTGAGATAACTTCAGACTGTGGAATTGTGGGTATATTTCCTATACTTAATCCGAAGAGTGACCTGCTTTGTGTTGGTCCCTGCATGTGATGGAGGGAAATGGAGGTGGAGCCGCTAAAAAACTAAATTAGCACAACTAAAGAAAACGTAGATGGAATGGAAAATCCTGATAGTAAGAAAAACAATGATTTGAACCTGATTTGGAGCTAACAGTTATAGACATGAGGATGGTGAAGAAGAAGCAGAGAACAATGCTACTGCAAAGAAGAGAAAGAAGAACAGCATAACCACTGAAATGTACACATGGGAAGAAATCAATAACTTCCTCGATACATATTGAGATTCTATAGAAGTATCTCTGCGCATGCGCGGTGCGGCAGGGAAGCGTGTGTGGCGTGTTTTTCGCCATTTATTACATCTTTTGGCTATCTTATCTATCTTTTGTGTGTGTGTGTGTGTGTGTGTGTTGCTGGAGCATGGCGGCTCAGAACACACAGCGGTTTGAGAGTTTAACTCGCCGGCGCGGTGTCACGTGGTGTGCGCGTGGTGTGCGCGCGGCGAGTTTAGAGGAGTGTGTGTTAGCGGTTGGTGATGTGGTGGGACATGAGAACATCGTCTCTGCTTCCCGCATGAACAGCGCTGTGGTCACGTTTGTTAATAGTGTAGATAAAGCGGCTAAACTTGTACAGAATGGTATCACTGTAAATAACGAGCACATCCTGGTTTCTCCCCTGAGCTCCCCAGCCAAGAAAATAGTTCTGTCCAATGTCCCTCCCTTCATACCTGATAGTGTCATCGCTACAGAACTGTCCAGATATGGAAGACTGGTCTCCCCTATAAAGAAAATCCCCCTGGGCTGTAAATCCCCACTGATTAAACACCTGGTGTCTTTTAGGAGACTTGTTTTTATGATCTTTAAAGAGGGTGTAGAAGAGCTAAATGCTGTTTTTAAATTCAGGGTTTGAAAACTTTGATTACAGTATATTCGCCTCCTCAGACACTGATATAAAATGTTTTAAATGTGGTGCAATGGGACATCTGGTCCGTGCTTGTCCCGAAAGACAGAGTGATCCTGGTGCTTCTGAGCAAGCGGGTCATGACGCGACCGTGCCGGGCGAGGCCGCTCCCCCTGCGACTACAGCTCGGCCGTCTGCTGAGGGACCCGGCAATGCTGCTGACCCAGAGCCAGAGGAGACCGAACCCCAGCCTGCAGTCCAAGAGTCAACTGGAGTTACATCAGAAACAACGAGCTCGGCCAAACCGGACCGAGAGGAACCCAACGTGACCCAGCCGGCACCGGAGAGGCCGAACACTGCTGATAAGGTCACAGAGGGTTCGGGTGCAGCGCTGGAGCTACCTGTGCTCTCAGCGATGGGTACAAGGGCGAGGAGCCGTCAAATGGAAGCATCAGCCGCACTGTCACAAGGGGACGAGGCGGACATAGAGATGGAAGAGGAGGCCTCCTTCAAGGCACCAAAAAGGAAAAAAGACCGGAAAGGAGGAGGAAAAAAACTCCCCAAAAAAGACCCCGAACCGGAGTCAGACAGTGATGGGTACATCTCAGACTCTGTGCTGCTCCTCACCGCAGAGGAAGAAAGAATGCCAGTCGTCTACAGCGAGGAATCCATACATGTTTTTCTAGAGAAGACAAAAAGGGGCTCAAAAATCAAAATAGAAGACCACTTCTCAAGCAAGAGGCAGTTCGTCCATGACGTCAAATATTACAAGAGACAAAAAGTTTTCGCTGAACTTGAAATCTTTAGACTAAAGAAATGGATTACCAAAATAAACAAGGAACTCGCTGAAGAGGAATTCTAGAAGGATTTTTACTCCCTGCTGGACACTGGTATGGTTTCTTTTATATAAGACTGTCTTTTTATCTACACACTTTTTAATGAGTGAAGTAAATATTGCGAGTTTAAATATTAATGGGGCAAGAACATGTGAAAAAAGAGCCAAACTATACGAACTTTTAAAACAGAAACATGTTGATGTGGCTCTACTTCAAGAGACACACAGCGACTCCAAGAACGCAGCGGACTGGTCGAAGGAGTGGGATGGGCTCGCGATCTGAGCCACAATACACCACTGAGTGGTGGAGTCGCACTGCTCTTTGCTCGCAATTTTATACCAAACTCTTATACAGTAGAAGAATTTTTAAATGGGAGGCTTTTAAAAGTGAGAACGTTTTATGAAAATGAAGTTTTTGTTTTTATTTGTGTGTACACTCCCACCAAGGCAGTAGAGAGGATGATGTTTTTAGACAAACTAAACAGCGTAATTAACGACTGTAACTCTGCTGACATTTTAATTCTGGGTGGGGATTTTAACTGCACAACCGACAACCTGGACAGAAACCATAGAGAACCTCACATGGCCTCCCGTAAACGCATGTGGGAGATGATGGAGGCCCAGGACTTAAGTGACATATGGAGAGACTTACACAAGAAACAAAGACAGTACACCTGGGCCCACTCCATAGAGAACACACTCTCACTGGCAAGACTCGATCGATTTTATGGTTTTAAACATCAACTGTCTTATTTTACTAAATGTTTTATCGTCCCAGTATGGTGCAGTGCGCTGTCTGAAAAACCTAAAGCCTAAAAGCCTACTGGCATTTTAACACCCTACTTTTAGAAGATGCCAATTTTATTGAGTCTTTTACTTTTTTATGGACCAATCTCAAATCACAAAAAGCAGATTTTAGCTCTCTACAGCAATGGTGGGATCTAGCTAAAGCACAAATAAAAGTTTTTTGTCAACAGTACACACTCAATGTCACAAAAGACATTGTTAGATCAATGAGAGCGCTAGAGACCGAAATAGCAGAACTCCAGTGTTTAGAGACCACAGAAAACGGAGGAAACATTGAATCCCTGAAAAACAAAAAAGCCCTAATGAACGACCTACTGGGCACTGCAGCACAGGGGGCGCTGGTCCGCTCACGTTTCAAACACGCAACAGAAATGGATGCTCCTTCTAAGTTCTTTTTTGGTCTGGAACAAAAAAATGGACAGAAAAGAATCATACATGCTGTGCGATCAGAGTCAGGGGATCTCGTATCAGAGCCCACTGAGATTCGCAAGCAGACACACGGCTTCTACTCAAAGCTGTACAGTAGTGAGTGGTCAGAAGCACATGCAATGGAGGAAACCTTCTTGAAAAACCTGCCCAAGCTGTCAGAAGAAGCTGCCACTGACGTGGCGGCAGAACTGACACTGGCAGAGATTCAGAAGGCCCTCCAAGGCCTGAAGAACGGGCGGGCGCCGGGTATAGACGGTCTCCCTGTAGAGTTCTACAAGGCGTTTTGGTCAGTAATAGGACAGGATGTACTAGAGGTGTTGCAGGACAGCGTGAAAGAAGGAAAGCTCCCGGTGAGCTGCAGGAGGGCTGTCCTGACCTTACTGCCAAAAAAGGGAGACCTGACGCACCTGGGGAACTGGCGCCCGGTATCACTGCTGTGCACTGACTACAAACTACTCTCAAAAGCATTAGCCTCAAGACTGACAAAGGTACTGGAGCAGGTCATTCATCACGACCAGACGTACTGCGTGCCTGGTAGGTCCATCTTTGATAACATACATTTAATCCGTGATATTTTGGATGTCTCTAGACTGCTAGGCTTAAAGACCGGTCTCATTTTGTTGGACCAGGAAAAAGCTTTCGACCGGGTTGAACACAAATACTTGTGGAAGGTGCTGGAAAGCTTCGGGTTCAACCCAGGATTCACCACAATGATAAAGACACTGTACAGTGACATTGAGAGTGTACGGAAGGTTAATGGTGGTTTATGTGTCCCTTTTAAAGTACACAGAGGTATTAGACAAGGCTGCTCTCTGTCAGGAATGCTATATTCTTTAGCGATCGAACCTCTTTTATGCAAACTAAGAGAGCAGCTTTCTGGTTTTAATATACCTCATTTTAATATTTTAACCTGTCTTTCAGCTTATGCCGATGATTTAGCTGTAATGGTCAACACACAGGCAGATGTGAATCTTTTAACTGGTGTTTTAGAAGATTTTAAGGTTTTATCATCTGCTAAAATCAACTGGACTAAAAGTGAAGCCATTTTAGTAGGAGAATGGGGAGACGACCAGCCCACACTACCAGGGGGTTTAATGTGGAAAAAGACTGGTTTTAAATACTTGGGTGTCTACCTGGGCAGCGCTGAGTTTTTAAACAAAAACTGGGATGGACTTGTTGAAAACATAAAAGGCAGACTAAGCAGATGGAAGTGGCTGGTCCCAAAAATGTCCTACAGAGGACGAGTGCTGGTCATCAACAACCTAGCAGCATCGTCCCTGTGGCACAAACTGGCATGCATGGACCCACCACCAAACCTGCTAGCAAGCATACAGGCCCTACTGGTAGACTTCTTCTGGGACAAACTGCACTGGCTACCACAAAGTCTACTTCACCTGCCCAAAGAGGAAGGAGGACAGGGCCTGGTGCAGCTAGCCAGCAGAACTGCAGCCTTCCGTCTGCAGTTCATCCAGAGACTTCTCACCGGAGCGAGTGATGAAGGATGGAGAGCGGTAGCCTACACACTCCTACGCACGGTGGGAGGTCTTGGGCTGGACAGAACTCTGTTTTTAATGGACCCCACAGCACTGGACACTACTGGATTACCCGTATTTTATCAAAGACTTTTTAAAATCTGGACCTTTTTTAAAAAACAAAACAAAAGAAGCAGAACGTTACACTGGCTGCTGGAGGAGCCCCTAGTCTGTGGAGGGCAGCTGGACATCTCTAGTCCAACCACCCCAGCACTATCCAAGACCCTGATAAAAGCAGGGATCGTGACACTCCGGCAGCTGGTGAACATCACCGGACCAGACCTGTCTCGAGCAGAGAACCTGGCAGCACAGATGGGACTTCGGTCTCAACGGGTCGCCAACCAGCTCCTACACCGCTGGAGAACCGCCCTAACGTCGGAGGAACGCGTTCAGCTGATGGAACACGCAAGTAATGAGACCAGTCCTACAGAAGAAGAACCTTTTCCACAGCTGACGATAACTCCGGACCTAGAGGGTCATGGCGGCCCCCTCCTGGAGCTCAAGGGTGAGGAGGACATAAACTTTGAGACAGTGTCTGGTAAGGTTTTATACAAAGCATGTGTAAAGGTCTTAAACAAGAAAAAACTGAACGGGAGGGTAGACACCCCATGGCGCACTGAACTGGGTTTTAATAATGATTTTAAACCAGAGTGGAGGGCACTGTACAAACCACCATTAACCAAAAAGTCTGCTGACCTCCAGTGGAGGATTTTACATGGAATTGTCTCTGTGAACTCTTTTATCTCCATTTTAAATCCTGACGTCACGCAGGAATGCCCCTTCTGTTCACAGAGAGAAACTGTTTTCCATGCTTTTATACATTGCTCCAGGTTGTCACCTTTGTTTAACCTTTTAAAGCACATTTTTTTACCACTGAATGTAGATTTTACTCATCAGTTTTTTATTCTTGGTTTTAAATACGTCCGGAGAAACAGGTTCAAATGCCAGCTTATTAATTTTACCATTGGTCAGGCCAAGATGGCAATTTATATAAGCAGAAAAAATAAGCTGGCACAAAGCACAGACTGCGACCCCAAAAAGATCTTCTCCAGACTTGTCAAATCAAGAATTTTAATTGATTTTAATTTTTACAAAAACATGAAGGACATAAATATGTTTAAAACTATATGGTGCTGTGAGGAGACCTTGTGCGCGGTAGAAGATGATGAAATCATCTTTGCCACATATTTTAACTAAAAAAAAAATAATAATAATAATAATAATTTTTTTTAAAAGCACAATAACTATATATGTTTTTTCTTTAAAAAAAGGAACTATAATGTCTTAAAATGTCTTATTTATTTATTTATCTATCCTTTTTACCAATTATTTATAGGCGCAATCCTTATGCTGTTTATAAAACAAAATTTGTAAAATAAAGGATTGTAAAAAGTCAAAAAAAAGTCTCTCTGTCAGTCTCTCTCTCTCTCTCTGTCTCTCTCTCTCTCAGTCTCTCTGTCTCTGTCAGTCTGTGTGTGTCTCTCTCTCTCTCTGTCTCTCTCTGTCTCTGTCAGTCTGTGTGTCTCTCTCTCTCTCTCTCTCTCTGTCTCTCTCTCTCTCTGTCAGTCTCTCTCTCTCTCTGTCAGTCTGTGTGTGTGTCTCTCTCTCTGTCTCTCTCTCTCTGTCAGTCTGTGTCTCTCTCTCTCTCAGTCTCTCTCTCTCTGTCAGTCTGTGTGTGTGTCTCTCTCTCTCTGTCTCTCTCTCTCTGTCAGTCTGTGTGTGTCTCTCTCTCTCTCTGTCTCTCTCTGTCTCTGTCAGTCTGTGTGTGTGTCTCTCTCTCTCTCTGTCTCTCTCTGTCTCTGTCAGTCTGTGTGTGTGTCTCTCTCTCTCTGTCTGTCTCTGTCAGTCTGTGTGTGTCTCTCTCTCTGTCTCTGTCAGTCTGTGTGTGTGTCTCTCTCTGTCTCTCTCTCTCTGTCAGTCTGTGTCTCTCTGTCTCTGTCAGTCTGTGTGTGTCTCTCTCTCTCTCTGTCTCTGTCAGTCTGTGTGTGTCTCTCTCTCTCTCTCTCTGTCTCTCTCTCTCTGTCAGTCTGTGTCTCTCTGTCTGTCTCTGTCAGTCTGTGTGTGTCTCTCTCTCTCTCTCTGTCTCTGTCTCTGTCAGTCTGTGTGTGTCTCTCTCTCTCTCTCTCTCTGTCTCTCTCTCTCTCTGTCAGTCTGTGTCTCTGTCAGTCTGTGTCTCTGTCTCTCTCTCTGTCAGTCTGTGTCTCTCTGTCTCTGTCAGTCTGTGTCTCTCTCTCTCTCTCTCTCTGTCTCTCTCTGTCTCTCTCTGTCTCTGTCAGTCTGTGTGTGTGTCTCTCTCTCTCTCTCTCTGTCTCTGTAAGTCTGTGTCTCTCTCTCTGTCTCTCTGTCTCTCTCTCTCTGTCAGTCTGTGTGTGTGTCTCTCTCTCTCTCTCTCTGTCTCTCTGTCTCTGTCAGTCTGTGTCTCTCTCTCTCTGTCTCTCTGTCTCTCTCTCTCTGTCTCTGTCAGTCTGTGGGGGTTTGATACACACCATTGTGTTGCTGTGAGATAAAATCAGATTGTGTTTTTTCTGCTGTATGTTTTAGATCATTAGTGTTTAGGGGTCTTTTATTTTGTACAGAATAATCTGAGTATAATTTTACATTTGTTGTACAATTGTTCTTGGGATTTTGGGATTACACTCCTGTGACACAAGGATTTGTTTATTGAGAAATAGTTACATATGTGCTTGACAATTTATAATGATATGTGCTTGACAATTTATAATGATATGATATAAATTATAATGATTATAATGATTGGGTGACGTAACTTATTAAAGTAACTAATCACATTATAAAATGACTGTCATTATAAAGTGATCCGTTACATCACTGCGTGACTTTCTGATACAGTAACTAGTTCGAGTTCTTTTCCACTGCAGAAGATAAAAACTCCTCTGTGCTTCCTCATGCATGTTGTTTTAGTCAAAACCTTTATAATTATTCTACCGTCATCACTCAGTGAAGTTCGGCCCAGAATCTGTTCACTACTACAGTAACACCCCATCTCAGCTACGCGGTGTCGCGCGGTGGCCGTAAGTGCGGTTCATCAGGATTCACCGCCAGTTTCAGCTCTGTGATCAGGTTTCCATCTTTCCGCGCGTCGATTCTCACATAGTCAAACCGCATAGGAGAGATAGGGGTATAACAGAGGGGGGTGGGGTATCGGGGGCGGGGCTTGTAGGACGGCTTTCTCACACACACACACACACACACACACACACACACACACTAATGGATTGGGAATGACCGCTGTCTGGCTCACGGATTACATAAATTGTGTGAATAACAGATTACATTTTTGAAAAAGTAACTAAGTAAGTGAATGGCGGAGCGACGCGTTAGATTATTGTTACATCATAAAGTGATCCGAGTTCTCGAACATGTGACTTTGTGACGCTTTACACCAAACACACAACACTGGAAATGAGTTATTAGGTCTGTCTTGTGTGTTGTTGTAGCAACCTGAATGATGGAAGTCTCTCTCTCTCTCTCACACACACACACACACACACAAGCTTTCTCATACTTCAGCTGATGCAGAGTGGTTAAACGTGTGTAACTGGTATGACTGGTGTAATGGGTGACCTGGGTCCTCAGTCTGAAAGACGTCTACACACGGAGTACACACAGGAGTGAGAGTGATGGGGAGCAATACAGGACTTGTGTTCCGCCAGGTAAGTCACAACACACACACACACACACACACACACACACACACACACAAACCTTCATTAAATCATAGATAATAACAAGTTTAGATCAGGATACTGAGAAGCATTGACAGATTTAAATGTAAACCTGAGAGATGTCCGTACACACACACACACACACACACACCAGAGTTTATTACTACACACTGAGTATAAAACACTCTGGTGAATAATTTGATGAATAATTTAAACCTTAATGCCGGTGATTTGCGTCTCTGATCCTCTTCATTCATGGTGTGTAGTTGTTCGAGCACTCCAGCAGTACCTACACTTACCTGTTGGCGGACGCAAGTTCTCGGGAGGCCGTGCTGATCGACCCGGTTCTGGAGACGGTGGACCGGGATGTGAAGCTGATCGAGGAGCTCGGACTGAAACTCACCGTGGCAGGTGAACACACACACACACACACACACACGCACACAGAGCTGTAATCTGTAACACTTGTAATCAACGAGCATGTGGAGTAACGGCGTGTGAAGACGTGGTCTCGGGTGCGATACAGCGTCCTCGGGCCCGGATCGAATCAGAAATGGAAGACATCAGTCTATGGATGATGTCATCAGTGCTGCCTGTCTCCTCTGAAATCTGTGTGTGTGTGTGTGTGTGTGGTACACTCTGATCTTGTCCTCAGATCTACACAGCCAGAGCTGATCCAGTAGGAATGCGCGGCAGATAAAGTGTCGCTCTTTATCTTTTAAATATTGCTAATATTAGGCTTATCGCAGAGCCCGGGGTGCGGAGCAATCGGCCCCGCGCTCGGAACCCATCGCCCGTCCCTAATGTGAGTCACGTGATGTAGGGCGGGAGTAACTCTGAGCGCTATGATCATGTCCCTGGTGTCATGTTGTCTGTTCAGTGCACTGAAGCTTCTGTGCTGAGTAATTACACTCTGTGTCATACGCCGAATCGAGGTTCATCGGTTTGAGGAAGGTGCCATGGGCGTGGGATTCAGGATTCAGGAGGCCTCGGGGAACCGAAAATCCGAGATTTTACACTGAAGGGTCTCGCACTGAGACGTCAGGCCAATTAACTGTACTGAGACCCTGGTCTCAAATGAGTGGAGGCCCCCGGGGCCCCGGCCATCGATTTTATCACTAAACCCTCACTCTTCATTGTAGTGCACTAAACTCTCACACTAAACATTACTCGTTTGCATGGCTCCGCCCGCAGCAAACACACACTGCCATGCGGATCATGTGACCGGAACCGGGCTGCTGAAGAAGCGATTGGTTGGGGTGAAGAGCGCGATTTCCAAACACAGTGGAGCGCGTGCGGACATCCAGCTGTCAGACGGAGACAAGATCACTTTTGGAAAATACGTAAGAACTCAAATCACAGGGTTTATGTTTGTCTGTTATATTTATTCATTCACACTAAATACTGTGTGTGTGTGTGTGTGTGTGTGTGTGTCAGTGGATAACAGTGACAGAGACTCCAGGACACACTGATGGCTGTGTGACGTATGTGACCGGAGACAAGGCGATGGCCTTCACCGGAGATGCCCTGCTGATCCGAGGCTGCGGGAGAACCGACTTCCAACAAGGTCTCTCTCTCTCTCACACACACTCACAAACACACACACACACACACACACACCATGCTGCATTTCATTGTTGTGCTGTGCCCTGTGTGCACTCAGTGTCACATGGTACTACACACACCGGTTTTACACCAAAACTGCACTGTAATGCTTATGAGGACGTGCACACTGACACGAACACACACACACACACACACACACACACACACACACACACACACACACAGAGGATACACCCTGCAGGCACCTTGTGCTGGTATTGTTAAAAGAGAAAGTTAAATCTTGTGTGCAATACCCGACACAGCCACATGGTGGCAGAAGTGTACAGAGTTCATAATGTGTCAATTATTTCAAATGAAACAATTTGTAAATAAAAGTAATTTACATAAAGATGTATTACACATGAGTGTAAATGAAATGTAAATTATTAACAGTCGAATTGTTAGGAGTATGAGTCATGGGCATTAAATCAAAGTTTATTTTTTACATTTACAGATTTTTTTACCGAGTTCATAATGTGCCAAACTCTCACTCCCCCACTGTTCATACAGTGTATATATAATTCAATTCAGTTTTATTTGTATAGCGCTTGTAAGAATTATTATTGTCGCAAAGCAGCTTCACACAATCAAAAGAATGACAGAAGTGTGTGTGAGATGTGAGTGTGTGTGAGTCAGAATGATCAGATGGTCCCTGATGAACGAGTCGAGGGCGACGGTGCTGAGGGGAAAAACTCCCTGAGATGGTAACAGGAAGAAACCTTGAGAGGAACCAGACTCACCAGGGAACCCATCCTCATCTGGGTGATAACGGAGAGCAGGGATT
>QNUK01001374.1:60000-66939 GCA_013621035.1 Clarias magur | reverse complement strand
GCATCGCTCCGCACGGAGCTCCAGGGCGTCGCGGCCTTGCGCCGCGAGGTGGCGGAGCTGCGACAGGAGAATGCGGTCCTCCGCGGGGCGGCCGCTCAGCCCGCTGTGGCCACGCCCATCGCAGCGGCTGCTGCGCCGCCAACTCCCTCTCCACCTTCTGATGTTTTCTTATCTTTACCGGATAAATGGAATGGCACGGATGGGAAGTGCAGTGTTTTTCTAACTGCGTTCGATCTTGTGTTTGAGTTTAATTCCACCAGATACTCCACAGACCGACTGCGCATTGCTCTTCTCGTCTCGTTGCTATCCGGGCAGGCAGCTGAGTGGGCCACGGCGGTTCTTCGTTCGGTTTCAGATGTCGCCTACTCCTACCCCGAGTTCCCCCGCCAGCTCAAGCTCACTTTTGAACATCCAGCTGCTGAGGTGGAGACCGACTCCAAGTTATATCATCTAAAGCAGGGGGGGTCGTCCGTGAGCCGTTACACCGCGGAGTTTCGTACTCTCGCCGTACAGACCGACTGGGGAGACTCCGCACTCCGGACAGCCTACTACGAGGGACTGGCTGCACGGATAAAAGACGAGCTCGCCGGACGAGAGCTTCCAGCTACCTTGGAGGGTTTAATTCAACTCGCCCTCCGGATCGACCAACGGCTGCTCGCTCGCCCCAAGCCAGCTCCTCGTACCCTGCCACCCACCATGACTGCACTACCACACACCACGCCCTTCCTCTCCCGCTCACCAGTTCCAGAAGTCCACGCCTCATTCACCGCAGCACCCACCAGGACCGTCGGTACTCCACCTCCCGCCGTGGTTGACACAGGAGTCGGGGAACCTATGCAATTAGGGCGCGCCTCCTTGACCGCTGCAGAACGGGAACGCCGATTCAGAGAGGGGCTCTGCGCGTACTGTGGTTCTTCAGCACATCATCGGGCCATCTGTCCTCTGCGGCCGGGAAACGCGCAGCCCCGGTGAGAAATGGGAGGAACTCACCGGGTCCCATGTCCCTCTCCACCACCACGACCAATGATTCCCGTCTCACGGTTAAAGTATATCTCCAGTTTGGCCACAAACGGGTCGGAAGTACCGCGTTCGTCGACTCCGGGGCAGCAGGTAACTTCATTGACTCTTCCCTATGCCAAAAAATTGGGGATAAAGATTGAGGCGTTATCCCAGCCTGTAACCATTACATCAGTCGATGGTCGGCCTCTCTCCTCCAGCCCCATATCCTCTCAAACCCAACCTATCACCCTCATCATTAACCAACATCAAGAACAGATCCAGGTTTACACCACCACTATCTCCTCACCACCTATCATCCTCGGACACCCTTGGCTGCTGCAGCACGACCCGCTCATATCCTGGACCCAAAGCCGGATCCTCCAATGGGGGCCGACCTGCACTGAGCTTTGCCTACGGGCCGAGGCTGGGACGTGCTCTAGGGAGTCCGAGGCCCCCGATGTCGACACAGATAAAATCCCGCTAGACTACCGGGACCTGGCTGAAGTCTTTTGTAAGAGACGTGCGACCCATCTACCACCTCATCGCTCATACGACCTGGCGATCGATCTTCAGCCAGGTGCGACACCACCCCGCGGCCATCTCTATTCATTGTCCAACACCGAGACGCAGGCGATGGAGGAGTATGTTTCCAGTGGACTTCGCCATGGTACCATCCGGCCCTCCTCCTCACCTGCCGCTGCGGGGTTCTTTTTCGTGAAGAAACGCGATGGTAGTCTACGTCCCTGTGTCGATTATCGAGGGCTCAACAATATTACCATAAAAAACCGACATCCATTGCCTCTTACCAACTCTGCCCTGGACGCCCTCTCTGGTGCCACCATCTTCACTAAGTTGGACCTCCGGAGCGCCTACAACTTGGTGCGCATCAGAGAGGGCGATGAGTGGAAGACGGCCTTCATCACCCCCACAGGACATTACGAAAGTCTGGTCATCCCGTTTGGTCTCTGCAACGCACCTGCCGCTTTCCAACAGTTCATAAATGACGTTCTCAGAGACATGTTAGGCCGTTGGGTGTTCGTCTACCTGGACGACATCCTCATCTACTCCCGAACACTCAACGAGCACATCCAGCATGTCAGAGCGGTTCTAAAGAGATTGCTCGCCCACCAGCTGTACTGTAAGTTGGAGAAGTGCGCTTTCCACGAGCGCTCCACCACGTTCCTGGGTTTTGTCATCTCGCCCCAGGGTGTGGCCATGGACCCGCAGAAATTGGAAGTTGTGAGTCATTGGCCCCTACCCAAGACTCTTAAACAACTCCAGAGATTTCTCGGGTTTGCCAATTTTTATCGCCGCTTTATCCGGGACTACAGTACCGTTGCAGCGCCACTAACCGCTCTGACCCGCCCATCATCTCACCCTTTCAATCTCACCCCAACTGCTGTCTCCGCCTTCCATGAGCTCTGTCGCCGCTTCACCACTGCTCCCATCCTCCTTCACCCGGATGCTGATAAACCATTCGTTGTGGAGGTGGACGCTTCGGATGTGGGCGCCGGGGCTGTTCTCTCCCAGCGAGGTCCAGACCAAAAACTGCATCCCTGCAGTTTTTTCTCCAAGAAATTTGACGCCACTCAGCAGCGATACGGAGTAGGGGACCGCGAGCTGCTGGCCATAAAGTGGGCCTTGGAGGAATGGCGACACTGGCTCCAGGGCGCCAGAGAGCCGTTCATCGTCTGGACCGACCACCAAAACCTCATTACAATCCGCACGTTAAAACAGCTGAACCCCAGACAGGCGCGATGGGCACTATTCTTTGAAAATTACAATTTCCACCTGTCATACCGCCCGGGGTCCAAGAACACCAAAGCCGACGCCCTCTCCCGACAACACGAGGAAGACGTCCCCCGGGCGGACCCCGCGCCTGTACTACCAGCCACCAAGATCCTCGCACCGCTCAGGTGGGACTTGGAGACGAGGGTTCGCCAGGCACAAGCTACGGAGACCGCACCAGCAGGTGTGCCGCCTGGCCGACTCTACGTCCCCAACGCCATCAGGGCCGAAGTGCTTCAGTGGGGACACTCCTCTCCCCTTTCAGGACACCCCGGGAGACGGCGGACCCTACTGTTTGTACAACGTGCTTTCTGGTGGCCCAGTATGAAGAAGGACGTAGATGAGTTCGTCCAGGCGTGCCCAGTGTGTGCCAGGTCCAAGGACAGCAACAGACCATCACCCGGGGAACTTCAACCACTTCCGGTTCCCCGCCGACCCTGGACACACATTGCCGCTGACTTCATCACGGGCCTGCCGGTTTCGGAAGGAAAGGACACCCTCCTCACCATCGTCGACCGGTTCTCCAAGGCTGTTCACCTGGTGGCCCTCTCCGGACTCCCGTCAGCTAAAAGGACCGCCGAGCTGATATTAGAGCACGTAGTCCGCCTGCATGGGTTCCCAAAGGACATCGTCTCGGACAGGGGGCCCCAGTTCACGTCCCGGTTCTGGAAGGCCTTCTGCCGTCTGATCAATTCCACCTGCAGTCTGTCCTCCGGTTACCACCACAGACTAACGGTCAGACGGAGCGAACCAACCAACAACTGGAGCGCTACCTGAGATGCTTTATTGCTGATCGCCAGTGCTCCTGGGCCCGCTACCTCATTTGGGCTGAGCTGTCACACAACCTCCACCTATCTTCTGCCACCAACCTAAGCCCATTTGAGGTATGCTACGGCTTCCAACCTCCGATGTTCGATCATCAGGAGCCGGAGGTGGAAGTGCCGTCGGCCCAACAGTTGGTTCGTCGGTGTCGACGGCTTTGGAGACAAGCCAACCAAGCCATTCAAAAGGCCAATCGCCGCTACACCCTGCAACATCGCCGTCGACACCCACCGGGACGAATGTACCAAGTAGGTGATAAGGTATGGCTCTCAACAAAAAACCTTCACCTGCAGACTGAGTCAAGGAAACTATCACCCAGATTCATCGGACCATACCGCATCAATCTCCGGATTAACCCTGTCACCTACCGGCTCCAGCTGCCTGCGGCGCTCCGGATCCATCCGGTATTCCACACCTCCCAGCTCAAACCCTTCACCACCTCACCTATGGTTCCACCCACCCACCCTGCTCCTCCTCCCTGTATGATTGAGGGTGGTCCCGCCTACACCGTTCGCCGGATCCTTGACTCACGTCCTCGGGGCAGAGGGCTCCAGTACCTGGTGGATTGGGAAGGTTACGGTCCCGAGGAGCGATCTTGGATTCCGGCTCGGTTCGTCTTAGACCCCGAACTCATCCGGGACTACCGTCGTCGGGTATCCTCCACCCCAGGACCGCCGAGAGTCGGTCCTGGACGGGGGGGTACTGTCATGCACACTCATAACACGACCGGCACTAGGACCCGGAAGTAATACGGTCGGGTTTCAGGAAGCATAAAAGGAAACAAGATGACGCATCACATCGCTCAGTCATTGAGTTATGCCCGTGCTTTCGCCGTCGCCTCGCTCGTCCAAACGTGAGTACTCACTTTCTTGGGTTATCGCTTCTGATTGGGTGTGTGTACTTAGAACGCGGGTTTATTTGTGTAAACTCTTGCTCTCGCTTCGGGAGAGTTCTAAGAATAACTTGCGTGGTTATCCTGCCTACTCGCGCTACTTCCGCGTTTGGGTTTACCATCCACGCTACAGGGCTAACTGCTAAGTCTTCTGCTTCATCTCCGGTTAGTCCGTGACACCTGATCAGTTGGTATCTCTTTCAGGATCGCAACGCTGGAGATGACCTGAAACAGTGCCCCAGGCGTGCTTTACACTGACATCATCCACAGCACAGCAACTTTGGGATGTCAGATTGCATAATTCACAAAGACTAACCTGAACTTTGTACTACACATTGTTTGAAAGAGGATCTCAGTAAGGGAAAGAGGGTACAGTGGTGTATTTAAGGATACTGGTGAATTCACGAGCAGATATTCATGGCAAGATTCACATTATTCAGATTCATGACATAAATCAAGGGACCAATGACTGGGTCAAATTTCTACTGCTAGGATGACTAGACTCATCTTTTACAGCTTAATATTAATGATTGTATTATTAATGAAAAAAGTGGGGAACAATCAAGTGCAGCCCGATCTCAAACATGTTGGCCATCCACCTTGTGCATGGGATGCGCACAACAGCCAAACGTAAGCCAAAACTAAGGTAGTAGTCAGTCCCCCACCTTTCCTACCCAGTAATTATGGTCACTAATTGACTGGGATTAGTTAGTTCACTGTTGATTCATTACTAAGTGGGTCTCGACAAGATGTCTCACTATGATGGGGCCAAACATGTACTGGAAGAATGCCTTTTAAGCCTTTTATCCAACGTGGATGGCCAACATGTTTGAGGTCGGGCTGCACATTTTTCATTACAAAACCAATTCTAGAAACATGCTTAACCTTCTTCAGCTAGTATGTTTCTAGAATTGTTATTGTAATTAGGTTTTAGCGCATCACGATCTGTGTGAAGCCTAAATTCTTTATACCCTCTTGAGTACCAACCAGTACTCCGTATTTCATCTGGAAGTGGGTTTTTTGTAGACTAGCTTGGGATCACGGTTTGTACACAGTTCTCATAGTCACCTTCTCCAGCTAACATTTTTTTAGAATTGTATCTGTACTCAGGTTTTAATGGATCACGGTCTGTGTGCACCCTGAATTCGTCAAGGCCTATATACCCCCTTGAGTGCCAAACATGACTCAAGTTTCATCTGGAAGCTGGTTGTCTGCAGAGCAGCTTGGGACCCCAGTTTGTCCCGAGTTCTTATTGCTGCCATACTTTATTGGAACTTGTCGGCCTATGGCCTGCTCCAATATCAATGTTGCCAGTCCATGGTGTGGACTACTAACGTGCTGCAGCTTTTTGAGATGTGACCAGTAGGTAGACAAAATTCCATGTGATTAGCATTTATCAAGGTCCACGAACGATGGACCACATTCCTGGGTCTATGTGCTCCTTGGCCAGCAAGATGACCACCTGCCTCTGACTGGATCCAGCACTGCCAACCCAGCATCTGACTGATCAGCATTGGACCCTTTCTCATGCAGGGAATAAATGCAGTTGGCAAAATGAGGACACAGAGGTGAACATGAAGGCAAGTATACTTCTCCAGTTCCAATAAGGAGAACTGCCACTGGTCCTTTGGTGACAGTCTGACCTATTCAAATATGGCTTAACCCAGTTGATATGCCTGGGAAACCAGTCGGTAGAGACTGGATATAGAGCCCCTACTTACTCTTTGCCCTGCTACAGTACATATACTGAGGCTGTACTCTGTAGCATATCCTCATGTGGCTTTGTATCATCAGCTCATTGGTGGTCAAGCAAAAGAAGAGGAAGATGGAGTCATGGGGCTTTTAGGACTGCTTGATCCACAGCATGCTCATCTGGGATTCTATCTGGGTTAGAATTAGGTCCTTGAATGCATTACAGGGCAGGACCACACATTAACTGTATAAGCTTGGCAGCTCTCCAACGTGCTAATCAATGCTCCAGGAAAAAAAGGAGGAAAGAAAAGATCACATTAATTCCCTAGGAAAAAACAGGGTTATAGTGTGCAGTGCCAATCATTACACCTGTAGCTCATCCCGGAATCACCGCCCTCCTGCTGCAAACTCAGACTAAACCATGTTCTCACCTGCTACACACTGACTGAGTCAGTCTCAGGTGTTGGTTGTTAGCACCTAGAGAAATACTCTGGTATGATCTCAGCACTTTATGTGACACATTTGTCCTTCAGCAGGTATTTCTCGGCCATGTAGATCTTTGCAGACGTGTTTAGACACACACCAGGCAAAGACACATCACCCAGCTTTGAACCTATGGAGGATAAGCACAAAACCACAACGGCACTGTGCTTGTGTTACGGAGGTGATCTGTAATGTAACACATCAGAGACGGTCTTTAGGCATTGTTTCTTTCCTTTAATCATGACTTGGTAGATAATAATCTC
>QNUK01001374.1:35000-52500 GCA_013621035.1 Clarias magur | reverse complement strand
TTATATACAGCACTGTGCCAAAGTCACACCCTAGGCTCCCTGTGTTTTTTTTTAATACAAACAGAAATATTCCAACATAAAAATTAAATCTTACAGAAAAGAATATGTGTATGCCTGAAAAGAAAGCAGCACATTATACAAGAGAACACTTTTCAGACAAGGAAAAAAAAAAAAAGGAACCTGCATGTAAAGTCCTCAGAAGAACCGTGTGTGGTTCTGCATTATGCTTAGTAAAAATTGGTAGCTAATTTTCTTTTAAAAACTGCACAAATTGTACCTACGACTAAAGCATCCTCAAAGTGCCGTTTCATTAATTACTGTTTACTCGGCTTTTTTAAGGCTTGGTTAGTTTTTTTTTTTTAAAGGCAAACCATAAAATTTTACGTGATCATTTACCTTCAAAAGGAGCCAATAATTCAGTCCATCAGAGACAAACCGAATCAAGGAGAGCAAACGGCTTGTGCAGTAAAGCAAAGATGTTTATTAAGCACTTTAATATACGTCAGGGAAAAAAAAAATCGGCTTAATATAATACAAAAGAAAAGAAGTGAAGTTTAAATGTACATGGTCAAGCTATTTACAATCTCCAATCTGACACTTCTTTCATCGAACCCCGAGGTTGAGATATTACACAAAACAGACAAACAGACATGCAGGGTGAAGGGAACAGAAAACAAAAACCAAGAAGCAACACTGCAGGTCAACAGATGGCTTAACATTTCTGAATACTGTCCAGGATTTCTTTTCTTTTAAAAGACTCTTTGAAAGAAAGCCTCTTGTTTAGACATCCTGAGCTTTCAACTGTCTTGATCTATCTTTTTTATTATGCATTTATTTATTTATGTGGTATATTAGGTTTTTACATTTTTATTTTGCTATCATCGTTCTTTTATCCTTCAGCTCTCACTGCCAGCAGCGTAAAACGAAGCGCATGACACACATTAACTCGTATAGATTCACTCGCTCTCATGTTAGTGTTTCAACTTTGGCATGACGAGAACACATTTCAGATGATGCCCTGAAACGAAAAACATGTTGTATGTTAACAGAGGGGAAGAAAAAAAATTCCAGGCGCTTCGCCATTGTTGTTTATCTTCTGGTTGTTGAGTTTTTCTATTCCATGTTGAATCAGCTTTAGCATAAGGACATGATTGTAAGGACAGACGAAACCTAGTCGAAGACTGAAAACTTGCGTATACCTGTATGTTGGAATTCCCACACTGAAAATAGAATTCAGGTTTAGTATATTTTCCATACTATAAGACGTATTTATTAGGTGAAAATAAAGTCTATATGTTGCTTCCATTCTTGAAGAATAAGAAAAACACACAAGATAAACTTGAAAGTATTCGATCAGCATCTGGTGTACAACGTTTATTTCCTTAGGTTCTTTGAGGCTATTGTACTCTAGCTAAATGTGCAAGGTCAATCTAACAAACTCAGTGGTTCTCAGCTCCGAAGTGCCACTGCCCTGCATGATTTAGCGCTTTGTCAGCTCCGCACTAAACACTGAAATATGCAAGGCAGTGGTCGTCTCGGGGAAAAAAGGTTGGAAACCACCAATCTATCTCATCCATATATAACAAAACTTGAAGGGATACTTCAGGGTTCCCCCCCCCCCCCCAATTCTGTCTTAAATCAAAATTTTGGTGCATGCAAGTACATTACTGTAGGTCATTATACATTTCCCTGATCTGCTCAGAGACCGTGAAATTTGTCACCTGGAATGTAAATGCAATGTTAGTGATTGGAGCCGAATTTCACACCCCTTGTTCCATGCATTTAGTGAATTTATGTATTTAGTACAATTTCAACTTAGTTTCACTAGAACTAGCTGTATTAACTTTGAAAAATATGTCAGTGGGACTACAGCAGCTTCTTCTAAGTCTCAGCTGAACTTAACGTAATGCATTTTTTCCTGGAACGAGGGTTGTAGAATTTGGCCCCAATGATTTAATTTGTACTCGCCGACCAGGTGACAAACTTCACACACTGTGTGCAGAGCAGGAACATTTAGGACAACCAAAAATTACAGTAATGTACTTATGTGGATGTCAATTTTGATTTAAGACAGACTTGGAAAAACCCAAACTATCCAGTTAACAATTAGTATTTGTGCCCTTGTTAACGTTTTGCCTCTCTCTCAAGGTAAAACTGAATAAATATTGATGTAGCAGGCATTTCCATAAAAAATAATATTAATAAAAAAAAATAAAATCAGGAGTGGGCAAATCAGCTGACTGGGCAAGCAGTTTGTCTAAGTGTCTTATAGTCTAGAAAATAGTTGAGGGGAACATACAGTCAAGTTTTGATTACAGAAAACAATTTTGCAAATAGCACCAAATTCTATTAGTGTTTAAATACTACTGTAAATAATTCAACATAAAAATAAATGGTTAAAAAAAAAAGAAAAAGAAAAATAAAGGTCCCACAGGGACTAAATAAAAATGAAAGGCAGGGTGAGATAATCCCTACCCATCGGAGCATCTGTAATACTATAATATACATTATGTAGAAAGTTACAATAATGTAAGCGACAAAGTTGAAAAATTATTGTAATAGCAAATAAAAACTGCACACAGCACCATGAAAATGTATGACAACTAAAAGTGGCAATTTTTTTCAAAATAAATAGAATTGACTACACTGAAGGGGAACAAGTTGTATCCGTCATTAAAATTAAATTCAAATGAACTGACTGAATGAGTGAATTGCTGATATCAGGAACAACATGAGTAGGAAACTGATATGGCATGATTTAGATTTTTTCTTTTTCAAGAAAAGGATATTGATATTCTTAATATTTCCCCTGGTCAGGTGATACCTTGTTCTCCATTTTACTTGTCTTATACAAGCAGGAAATGCAAAAAAAAAAAAAAAACATCCCAAAGTTGTGAAAAATGAAAGAAAAAAAAAAAAACATTAACAACAATAACAAAACACAAACTAATAATAAAAATTAACAATAAAAATAGGCACCATAAAAATGAAGAAAAAAAAAAAAACAGAGCATAAGTGATTAGATTTTTTTTTTCACATTGCAGAAAAAATAAAAAGTGCATACATGGCTTATTAAATAGCAATACATTAAATTAAAATGATGGTGTGCATGAATATGAGTAGGCTGTTACATCGGTAGGCACGTAGATATCAAGTTCATATTATTTGCCATATGCTGCAATCAGGATTGCAGGATCCCTTGAGTCCCCCCCCCCCTTTTTCTCCCTCCTTTTTTCATTCTAGTCTAGGTGTTGCACTAAGGGCAGAGTAGCAGTGGGTTCTGGGAGCGTGTGTATACATTTCAGGAGGTAAGCGCCGATCTGGGATCAGTTCCTTTCTGGTAATTTCATGTCGTATTCAACTTTATTAGGACATACAAAATCTGATTCTAGATCAAGCACTTTCAATCTGAGAATTTTCTCCCCGATGAAAACAGCTGCTTTGGCACATTCTCCATAACATCTGGATGAAGGTTTTAGTTTAAAGATGCCTGAAATGAAATCATTTGAGAGTATTTGGTTGGAACATATTTTCCTGGCATAAAATGTACATTTTTTTACATGCATAATTCCATTAGTTTTACTTCAATGGCTGCACAGTTGACTAAAGACAAATTACCCTGTAAATTCACACTGGTTCAGAGCCATATACCACCTAAACACCAGTTCTAAGTATTTTTTTATGAGGTGTTTCAAATTTCCACTACATTATGGACAGTACGAACATCTTAAATAAAATACGGTTTCCACTTACCAGTTATAATGGCGTCTCTTTCTTGTAGTTGAACCCAGAGTCTGATCCTTCAATCTGCAGTTTCAGAGCTTGTTTAAGGCTTAATTCAGACTCCCCTAATGGGTAGTTGTCGAGAACTTCCTGATGTCCCCTGTTGTGCACAGTTCTGGGTACTGAGACTCTGCCTAAATAAACTTGATTTCCCTGGAGGTGATAGTTAGGGTTGGTCATAATCCCATTTCTCTTCTTCTCAGCACAGCTCTGCTGTTGGATATAATACGGCTCATGTGACTGGCTGGAGTCCAGAGTGTTGGAGCCTCCCAGCACTATCTTGCAATGTGGATCCTTTATAGCAAAGTTGGACAATGGCTTGTTGAGAGCAACTCTTTTATCGAATTGGGTCATTTCATATTCCAAAACCTGACCATGTGGAACGCCACTACTGTTTTTGGATTTCTTCTTATCTCCAGATCCTTCTTTTCTTGTGCAATAGTTTGTCCCATTCCCACTTTTTCCTCCTTTAGACAATTTCAGCCCTGGTTTTACCTGACTCCAGTCAAATTCACTGATTGGAGATACAGGCTGTGGGCCGATCGACTTTGTGGTTGAAGAAGGGGAAACTATAGACTGCCTGCTGCGACTTCGAGGCAAAGAGTGCTGCTGGATTTGCTCTGTGAAGCTAAGTCCATGGAAACTATCGATGGGCACTGTTTGGGCTGTCGAGGTGGATGAAGTAGTCCTCAGCGATGAGTTCTTTGAGCTTTTAAGGGAATTATTAGAGAGGGAGGACTTTTGTCTGTCAACTGTGGAGTCTGGAGATTCAGAAGGGGAGCTGAAAGCATGTACAGGTCCATTAGATAAACCTCGACCTGACGTTTGAACATCTCCAGCTCCCGTGCTGCCAGAACTACTGGACTTAATAGTAAGTGATTGCATCTTTCCTGTAACTGACAGTGGAGTTTTCTGCTCCATGGTATGTATAGGTGAGGGATTGCAGCCATTCAGACTAGTTGCACCATATTTTTCTAAAAGTTTGATGATCATCGAGTGTCCTCCTTTGGCTGCTACCCTCATGGCTGTACGACCAAACTGGTCTGCATGGTTGGGATCTGCACCGTGCTCGAGAAGAATCCGTACTACATCAATATGACCTTCTTGAGCAGCAATGCCAAGTGCGGTCGCTCCCTGATTGCAGGTGTGATCAACATGAGTGCCACTGTCAATCAGAAACTGGACAACTTTAGTGTGACCTTGCCACGCAGCGGACTGAAGAGCAGAACGTTTTTCATTGTCGCAGGAATTCACATCTGCATGGTAGCTGATTAGCAATCTTACCATTTCAACATGGCCTTGCCAACAGGAAACATGAAGGGCCGTCCTGCCCTCAGTATCACTCGCCTCGACATTCGCGCCATTCTCTAAAAAATACTCAGCCATGCCTAGCTGATTTTCAAGCGCCAGTATGTATAAGGTTGGGCGGCCATCTGCATCTTTGTAATCAATGTCAGCTCCATGACTCAGCAAAAGCTCGACAATATCACGGTGTCCTTCCATGGCTGCGACCCTGAGGGAGTTTCTTCCATCATATCCTCTCTGATCAATGCAGGACTTATTCTCAAGAAGGATGTGGACGCAGTCATAATGTCCCTCCTGAGCAGCCAGGATCAACGGAATACGTCCGTCATTGTCCACCTCTGTGCACCGAGCACCTTGTTCAATGAGGGCATCGCACACTTGCCTATGTCCCTCAAATGCTGCCATGTGTAAAGGTGTCCAACCAGCATCATCTCTGTGATTTTCATCTAGGCCTCTGTCCAGCAGAGTTCGAACCACCTCAACATTCCCTTGAGCAGATGCAATGCTGAGTACAGTCCTTCCTTCACTATCGATACTGTCCACGGCTGCACCCCAAAAAAGCAATGTATTGACAACAGAAGCATGTCCCATGGATGCTGCAGCAAGCAAAGGTGTTCTTCCATTATTGTCTGTATGGTCAACATCTGCTCCTCCTTCTAGGAGCAAATCCACTACGTCCACATGCCCTTCGTAGGCAGCAACCAGAAGAGGAGTCATGCAGTCTTTATCACAGTGGTCCACTTCTGCACCACGGTCAATCAAAAGACTAACCACCGAAGCATGGCCTTTGCTAGCAGGGACACAGAGGGCTGCAACTGACAAAGCAGTTCGTCCATCAACATCTTCATGGTTTACCTCAGCACCATGGTCCAGCAGGTGCTCGACAATCTCTCTATGCCCCATGTAGGCTGCTGCAATGAGTGCAGTCCTTCCTTCATTATCAGCCTTGTTGACCTCTGCTCCATGCTGTAGAAGGTTAAGGACAATATCCTCATGACCTCCCCAAGCTGCAGCCCTCAGCGCAGTTCTGCTGTCCGCATCTGCACAGTCAACCTTAGCACCTGCGTAAAGGAGTGCCGAGACCACTTCAGAGTGACCACCCCAAGCTGCGGACCTTAAAGCTGTCCATCCATCGTGATCTGTGTGGTTGATGTTGGCATCACAGCCAATCAGGCAGTTAACTACCTTGGTGTGTCCTTGTCTTGCAGCAAGTGTGAGTGGTGTTTGTCCGTGGTTGTCCTGGAGCTCCATATTGGCACCTCTGGAAACAAGCAGATTCACCACATCCAGGTTGCCACTGTATGCCGCGTTAGCCAGTAGCGTGCGCCCGCTGGAGTCGCTTTGGTTTACTGAGGCACCATTATCAAGCAAAGTACGGATAGAATCCTCTCGCTCCAGTGCTTGCTGTACAATGCAGGATGCATGATCGTCCTCATTGCTGATGTGAGCTCCAGCTTTGACCAGAAGCTGCAAGACCTCCTGCTCTTTCGGAATGGATGTAGAAAGAGAGTCTTTTGCAGGAGTGCCATTCCACACCATCCACAATGCCAAGTTAAAAGGTTCAATCTGCAGGTTGGAGTTGATCAAGTGAAACGCAAACTCCTGCACCTCCAGAGGTTTGAGCTGCTTGGCACGACACGTATAGCTCATAGCCATCATCCGGTGACCCTCAGCAGCATTGCAAAGGTATTTCTGAGTGCAGTGCTTAACGTCAAGGAGCCACTCAGCAAAGCTGTAGTGAAAAAGAATCTTAGTACCTCCGAGTCCATCCACAAGCAGTTTGGAGAGAATGTCCATCTTTTTCTGAAACTCCTCCATGGTCAGGGTCATATTTTTTGTCCAGACAGCATGGTACAACTCCTTCACGGTCAAAGGCCTGCATGCAGCCAGAATGACGTTCAGGATGGGTTGCACCTTGGCGAATTGCTTCCTGACAAAAAGTCTTTGGCAGAGCCACAGATAAAGTCCGTTTAACGTTCCCGGGATGTCACGGATCTCGCGCAGCATAATGAAGTTATCGACCACGCCGTCCAGCACGCGCTCCAGGTACAAGAAACAGCCGCTGCTCTTAATGTGGAGCTGGTTCAGCATTTCTGCTGTCTCCTTGGTCAGATGTTGACGTAATGCTTCTTCCTGGTCCAGCCTGTGCAGGATGTATTGCTGAACATCTTTCACAATATAAGCTTTGCGTAGGTCATCCAGGCTGATTTTGCGGAAACCTGTAAAACAGAAAGAAAATAAATGCATTAAATCTTTCATAAGTCAGGGGAATCATCCTCAGCATGGTTTAGCACAGAGGCTTTTTGACTCGATGCAGCATATTAAACAAGATGTTCCCCTACAAGAGACAAGAATGTAAAAAAAAAAAAAGTGCTTGAATGATCTCTGGAATAAAACATAGTAATCATAGTACTAACCTATATTTTATACTCAACATCACATTCTAACTTGAACGCACCCAATGGCCCCTCTGACTAGTTGGATTATAACAGTTCCCAGATGTCTACACAACAGTGCAACAAATTTTGGCACGTATGCTCACAAACACACAAATATTTCAACCAAACAGTGCAGCACTGATAAAAGCAGACCTTCCAGGGTAGACAACATGGTCATGCACAATATACAAAACACTGTTCCAGTTCACCCTTAAAGGATGAAAGGGCTATTTATACAGCAGGGATTTTTTCCTTCCTACATTAAATAAACAGCTGAAGAGTTCCTGTAACTAAACCATAAACCTTAAAGGAGACTGAGACATTCTTAGCTTTACCGTACACAATAAAGATGCATTTAGAAATTAAAGTAGATCGCCATAAACCCTGACGTTTATTAATTACAATTCACAGTGACAGAATCGCCACGCTCGCCAAGGCAGCTTGTTCTTGTTCTTGATAAGTGTGAATTCCATACTTTTATCTCACAGCTTCTCAGTGGAAGCACCCCTCAGTACGTCTGGAAGCCCGGGGGCAGTTGAGGCACTTATGCATGGATTTTATTTACTGTTCCCATGGTGTTAAGCTAGCTCAGGCTTGGGGGGAGTAGAGGAGAGGGAGTGCATGCAACTCCTAGAAAACTGTTTCTCAGCCTTCATCCAGATTGTGCTGCTGGGAAAGCAATGAAAGGAATTCTTTGTTTTTAATTAATTGCGTGTGTGTGTTTGTGATAAAATATCACAAGTGGTATATTCTCTGCCAGAGAGCCAGACTGTAAGCTGAACAGTTTACCCTTAGATTTGGTTAATTGCGACCTTTAAAATATTATAAAGGGTGTACAAACTTAACACTAAGTTCCTTGCCAATGTCTAAGCATATTAGTACAAATTCTTGAAATTACATAAACATCCTGTTAGGTTTTTTTTATTATAATTATAACAATAATAATACAAATCTTGTTAAATCGCGAAAATATTTTGAACCTCAGTGGGACAGATCACGTTTGCTCTCATGCTAGAAGTTGTTTTCACCATCAGATGGGTATTTTCCATGACATGTCCCATCGGACTGCCTCCATTTCCAGTCTCTCTGACCTAGACCTCCACCTCAACCCGAATATACACACTTACTATTTCATTGGAGAGAGTGTCTGTGTGTTCGTCTTTCTTCAGGAAAAGGAAGAGGCCTTCTAGGAGTAAGAAAAGGAGGTGACGGGTGATGGCTGACCCGTACACACTTAGCGTTGGCCAGCCGGCTTGTTTGCAACAATTTCCATGTCTGTTTGAAGATGCTATCTGAATGTTTAGGTTGGAAATTATTGAGTTTAAGAGAGGATTACAAACTTCGTATGGCTTGCTAGTAAATATCCAAAGCTTTTCAGACAACATGGTATAAATATATATACATACGATAAACATAATAAGACCTAGCATTGATCTCTGATGAGTCTCGGGTTTCAATCCGAGATACTTCTAAAGCACGGAGGCACAGTGTGTTATGTTCTTAGCGGGATACCATAAACCAAAGATGCTGACCTACAATTTCCACTTGAGTCATTCGCCACGCTTAATTCACGGATTACAGGAGGCGTCTGAATCGCACTTAAAGCAGTCTGATGCTCGTCGTGTCCACAGTGAACATGTCTAGACTTTTTCCACTCTGTGCCATCAAACCACTGAAGAATTTAATACAGTGATTTAAATAAACAGACTTATGTTTTTTTACTTATGAATTGTAGACTATTTCTGAAAGTGCTGGTCTGTTAATGAATTAGTTTTCTGTATCCAAAAAAAAAATCAGAATTTCAAATAGTTTCTTTGATATCTCGGTTACCCAGCTACCTTAATGGCGAAATAACGACCAGGTTACTTTAATCTTTTAATGCGTTCAAGCTATTACTTGCTTTGAAATAAGAAGGGGCACAAAATTTGGGAAGCCTTCAGCCGCGTGACCTTTACAACGATGCAGATTGGAGTCACATGATCAAATGGAGCATTATTTGCAATCAGGAAAAAGCACTTGAAATGTGAGCAGGGTTATGCGACTGAAATCCTTTTCCCTAGCAACACCATGAATTGGGATCTCGAAGTTTGCTGTCCCACAATCCCTTGTGCATGCTTTCTACGAATCTCCAGTGAACAAGAATGAAACCACAGTTCAAGTGCGGCATGCTATAGGAGACTTATGTCGGCTCTGCGGTTCATTAAAACACTTCATAAGCACGTGTCAAACTAGATGTATACTTGAGACCACCTGTAACCAACTGTTACTGTTACTGTGTCTTTTAATTTAGAACGTTTGCTTTTGGAATGCTTCAACTGGGTGTGTTCGAGGCACAAAATTAAACTGCATGACTAGGAAACGCTCCATAACACAGGGCTGCGCTAAGGAGTGTCGTTAGGTGCGACAGTGCTGGGAACACCCTACCAAGCATTACGATTCGTTTAACACCACAGTGATGCTGAATTCTTGTGCAGGAGATGTTGATTAATCTTCTACAACAGCACATGGTATTGCAATCCATGCTACGCGTGGTCACAGGGGGCCGGCAGCCTCTCCCAGGGAACTTGGGGCTCATTAGAAATGGTAAACCCTGGCTGGATGGAGTGCCCACCCATCGCACATACAAACTCACATACCCACTCATACAGTGTGGGCAATTTGGACATGGACACTCAACCTACACCACATTTCTTTGGACTGTTCGTGGTGGAAACCTATTAAACATGAGCAGAAGATGCCTCACAAACAAAAAAAATGCTACCTCACTCCCTAAATTAACTCCCATAACTGGAATTAAGTCAATTAAGGGAGAGAAATGATTAAAGACTCTAATACACTCACAGACAGCGTGTTAATGACCTGATGAACCAGAAATACGCTGTAACGTGCAGTCCGGATGTGCACACCGCTGCACTAGAACGTCATAAGAAACAATGTGGAATGAAAGAGCCCTGTTGTGTCTGCACACCTGAGGACTCGAACAGATGATTCCACAAAGCCGTGTCTGAGTCATGAGGAGGACAAAGCGCTGCTCATCTCACCACGTTCATCCTCCTAACACGCTCACCGGACTCCTGAATCATCGAGCGCCACCCACCGCGAGCCGACGGCGCGATGCTGTAATTATACCCGACTGGCTCCGGGCTTTACATGACTTCATCGGCTCACATGTGGTGTGGTCCGTTCTGTAGAGATGCAGCCCACACCGGGGATGTTGAAAGGGGGGACGCCCACGGCGGCCATCTGTACGCGCGATTCAAAGCTGAAGCGTCGAAAAGCTTTTATATCAAACGTCTGAAGGGGACGGCAAAGCGATGGACACTTTGCCGTTGACTTATAAAATTCACTTTGCTCTTGATGAAGTACAAATCATGATAAAGTTCATATTTGGACATTGCGATCGCGCGAGTGTGTGTAGTCGTCCTCCGGAGACATTCGCGTGGCGTGAATGTGTGGGCTGAAGTCTTTCCTTACCATGAAGATTGCCGGGCATGTTTTGTTCTTTACCCATAACATTTCAGACTTTATTTGACAAAATGTTATGACATTTATATATCCAATCTTACTAAACTTATGCACGCAACAACATATTTCATATCATCTCCGCCAATATTTTGAACAAACTTTTAGAATCAGCAATTAAAATTATTCTCACTTGAACTGCACTGTTGGCGTTGACCTTCCTTTGACCTTAAGAAAAATTATATCTTGCTTCTTTTACACTCGCACACATACACAGGCACACACACACACACACACTACTAGCAGCTGCTGTGCTGATTGGAATGAGAGATGGAGTTGTGTGTTCAGCCACACCTGCTGCTGCTTAGGCAAATGGATCCTGAGATCCTGCGCTACACACAGGCGCTGTTCAGCCCTCACACTGATCAGATGACAAACTATAGACAGACGGTGTGTGTGTGTGTGTGTGTGTGTGTTTGTGTCTGTGTGTGTGTGTGTGCGCGTGTGTGTTTCAGCCATAAGGGATCTCAGTCTTGGATGTCAGGGGCACACTTGGAAGCGGCAGCATCCCAAATGGACCTTGTTTTTCTCAACAATCTCAAGGCCATCAGAGCCAGAATGAAAACAGAAACATTATCTCTCTCTCTCTCTCTCTCTCTCTGTGTTCCTCCCTCCTTGTTTCTGGCATCTGTTTCCACAACGATACGTGAAAAAAAAAAAAAAAATCCAAGTCGACTAACTGCTTTTATTTTATCCTGAAAGTTTGGCCAGTCATCCTGCTCTAATGAGACTTGACTCATTAGATCATTAGACGCATCCTGATTGGCTGAAACCAAAAAAAAAAAAAAAAGAAAGAACAATTTGAAGACAATACAACGTCGCTGTTGGATTCATGTTTCTGCTTAGTTGGAAAGCGTCAATTCATTTTCTACGATTTTAACGGCTCTTAACAGGAACGCGCTTATTTGAAGATGCTCTTAGCGTTTCTATAGTAACGTACTCGGCCGTGGAAGGAGTCTCTGGTGTCAGTGCAAGTTTACTGCCATGAGAAATTTAAGAGAATTCTAAATTCTTGAAATACCAACTGTTTTAAGTGAGTAGAGAATGCTAAGTATTTAAGAACGATTTTAGAAAATGAGCTGATTGTAGTTAACAGCAATCAGGGTTGTGCTTTGAACAATAAAGAGAGAGAGAGAGAGAGAGATGACATAAGTAGAAAAGTAAAGATTGAAAGACTTATGAAGGAAAAAAAAAGACTGAGACGGGTAGACAAATAGAGATTGAGCGAGAGACAGCGAAAGACTTTGGCGATGACAAGGACCGCAAAAAGATATATATTGAGAGAGACAGTGATGAGAAGAAGACAGACGGGATTAGAGAGAGAGAGAGAGAGAGAGAGAGAGAGAGAGAGAGAGAGAGAGAATCGCTGTACAGTATTAAGATGTTTCAATTTTTTTTCCATTCCTGCTGATGCAAGAGCAGTGAAACGGGACAGATTTGCTCGCATAACCACAAATGCTGTCAGAAATACTGTTGCAAAGCAATTTCTGACACACACACACACACACACACACATCTCTCTCTATTGCACAAACACACATCTTTCACTGTAAATACGTTATATTTATTCCATATTCTCTATTTTCTCGCATTTGTTTCCTTGCAATGAAGACATTTTGCTTTATCCCAGCTGACAATCAATCTCCTCGGGGCGGGACTTACCACAGTCACTGAGGTGTCTCCGAATAAGAGCAAAGTCGCGCTGTCATGGAAAACCGCCTTCTTAGAGGCACCGGAGTGCACTAATGTTAGTTCGCTAACACTTATTAATATAGCTAGCTAATCTTGTGTAGGGTCGTATCGTCTTAGTTTAGTCTTTAAAGTAACCAGGAGAAATGCTAACGTTGAACAAGCGTTGTAATAAAGCTGTAATAAGCCTGTAATAAAGTTGTAACAACGTTCCGATGACATTTATCATTGGCTCAATGTCTTTTTGAAATCTATTAGATTTTTGGTTCGTTTCAATAGTAGTAAAGTATTAAACTTATCCTCAAAGTATATTCATCTCACATCTTTTTACAGGTTTTGAACTATTAAAACTACTGAAAGTATTTAACACGCAATGGAATACTGTGTAGCTTGTGTTGTTGATTGTTTAAATGTCATGTCTTGTACAAAGTAGGGGTGCTCCGATCAGGATTTTTGAGGCCGATCACCGATTTCCAATCACTAGAAGCTGTATCGGCCGATACCGATACCGATCATTACAGGGTCTACTCAAAGCCTTATCAACCTTAACTTTAAATAGCATTATTTATTAAACTATATCTAACAACAATGTAAATTAAGTATTGAAATGACAAGAAAAGGAATATCATGAATTCTGTATGTAGACTGTATGAAAGGAAATAAAATAACAGACAAGTAGGACGTGAGTCGCCGGAAGTTCTACAAGGTCCGCAAGCATCCACGAGGACCACCAGACAAAAATCAAATATTTAATTTTATCGCGCGGGAGGATGGAAACGTAATCACAGCGCCAAAACTCGCAGTGATGAACCGTACTTACGGCCACCGAGCGAAACCGCGTTGGTAAAATAGGGGAATTACCGACAGCTGAGTGAGCGGCGGCGCGCGAGTTGCTGAGCTCCCCCGCTCTCTTAACGCGAGCCGACTTTGAAAACTGAAAGTCGTGTTCCTTTACGTGACTAACCTTCAAATGTCCGATGAGGTTTGTGGTTATAAAACGCTTTGGGTGCTTCCCGCCTCGTGGAATTGTCTTGTTACACAGGTTGCCGATCGCTAATGTATTGTCTTTTTCACGCAACATGTAGAACTACAGACCGATGAAGCCATTTTAGCAGCGCGCAAAAAAATGTCCCGCGAGTTTTGCGTCATCTGATCGGCTTTTCTGTATTGGCCGTTACAGAGACTGCCGATCAAACTTCCCAAAGCAATTATCGGCCGATTATGATCGGCGACCGATCAATTGGAGCACCCCTAGTACAAAGCAATAACCTTTAATAACCTAACAATATTCTGCTCCACAATACAGTACAGTAGGTGGCAGTATTGCAAGAAACTGCTCCAAAAAGAAAAGAAAAAGAAAGAAAAAAAAAGGGTGTTTTGCAAGAACTTTGCAGAAAATGGAACCTACGTTTTCAAGGAATTCGTCAATTGTAGATTGTAAATTTACGTAAATTTTTAAAGTTTGAATTGATTCTGAAGGAAATAACTGATTAATTTATCAAGTGAATCGAATCGAAAAAAAAAAAAACTACAAGATCAAGTGAGTCTCGTGTGAGCGGTACTTATCAACTAGTATAACCTCCCTACTTTTATTTTTGCCAACATTCTCCACCTACTTGACTCGACTAAGGTGTGTGAATTAACAGGTTATATTAAAATCGCTACAATAAGCAGCAAACGCACGTCTTTGTCTACACTTCTTTTCCTTTACCCTTCAGTGAATTCCCTTTGTCTGCCGGTGTGAACAGTATTTGCGACCCGGAGGCTGCCTTTGCCTGCAATTCTCTCGTCATGTACTGGATTTTAAAAGTGTTCTTGGAGAGTTCTGAAGACCATCTATCATTTTGACGGATAGAAAATAAGTGGTCAGACTCCGGGGCTTTTACGAGCGTGGACGCGTACGCCGCTGTGCTCCAAAACTTCTCCTGAGATAGTAAATAATTGCAAGAAATACAGCATCGCTGCATCACTAAATTAGGATCTCACATATTGCTGTGGCTGAAACATAAATACTGGCACCTCTGGGACGATCCTGTGGCCGGGGTCAGTGTGCTCGATTGCTCCTCTTTTCCTCCTTCTTTCTTTCGCTCAAACACCGAACTTGCATCACTTAAAATTCCGTCTCATGCCATAACCAGCATGTACGCTTAATCTCTTTGAACGAGCCCGCCGAAAGAAAACTCCAGCACGTACTAATTCACGTAAACCAGGCTGTGTGCGGGATTTGCTTAGAAGTCCGAGACAAACACTTTGCTTAATCGCTTGTTTTTCCACAGGTTCTGTGCTTGGCTCGAACACTTAATCCCTTTAATAAAAGCCCTTCGTGTTTATGCGTGTGTGTGTGTGTGTGTGCACACGTGTGTGTGTGTGTGTGTGTGTGTGTGTGTGTGTGTGTGTGTGTGTGTGTGTGTGCGCGCATTCGAAAATGAACTCAATCCAACAAATCTTGTCGAAGCTGTTTTATCAGCACTACCATATGGAGTTTCAGATTTGCCAAAGCAAATAAATCAGTCTGTATCGTCGGCGATCGCGAGTGCAGGATTTGTGCGGATAATACAGTAATCGTGTTCTCTGCTGTTTCCATTTACGTCCAAATTCAACCGGTGGCTGGATAGCAGGTTGGCTCCGAGTGTGTGCATGTGTGCGCCAGCAATATGCTTGAAGCTTAACATCCACCTGCAAATTTATTCACCTAATGCGAGAGTGCGAGGTAGCTTAAAACATCACCTTCTCCTTGGCACAGCGGTCTGCTTAATCTCACGCCAAGACACTTTTATTCCATGCCAGTCACAACTAAAGCATATTTGATAACCTGCTATTAGGGATGGGCGCTGGCATGCCTGACATGAGACCACAGGCTCTCAGGCAACCATTACTCAGGCAACACCTCATACATGTGTGTATGTGTGTATATATACACACGTATGCCTAAATCCAAAACTGGCTTATCTAAAATACCTGCTAATTTCATCAAACTACTCTATATTCCTTTCCTTAATATCAAGTCTCTATTTAAAATATATATATACAGTAGTAGTTGCGGAGTTTTGGACATGAAACTTTTTGATTCCTTTTGGCGCTTGGCAGCTTTAAAAATGAAACTGAAAGTGGCTCCCTGTTCTTCTTGCTACCGTCCTTGCGAACAGTCTTGGGCTCATGCTCCTATGTCTTCACTAAATCTTGCACAAAATGCAAAAAAAGAAAAAAAAAAAAAGAAAAAGGAAACTCCCCCCTATTGGCTTTCCAAGTTTTGATCAGCTCGGTCCCTAGTATGCAAAAAAGCACATTTCTTAAGATGAAAATTCACAAGGCGGGGCATTCTATGCTATATTACTTCTATGACTTTTTAGGCCAAAAAAATGGAAGCTGTCGAGATTTGCATGCAAAAAAGAAGCAGGCGCAACAGATTAGTAAACTTTTGTAGCCAATTTCCGTATAAAACGTACAAATTTCACCTCGGACAACAAAAGATTCCTCAAAGAATCGTCACACCAAAAAATAAAATAGTATGATGTATTAATATAATATCAATAATGTTATCATTATTATATATATATATATATATATATATATATATATATATATATATATATATATATATATATATATATATTTTAATACTGGTACAAGTTTTTTTTTTTTGCATGAATGTGTATTTTTTTTGGCTAACTCTATGTATAAATAAGACTTTTGCGCAATAAGACTTTTGCCCAGTATGTACTGTATGTACATACTGTAATATAAGCGACTAGGAGTTTATTTTAGCTTCTTTTAGATTTCGAGCCATTTCCCTTGGTAGGGATAAAAAAAAATAATAATAATAAATAAATGAAAAATCATAAAACCCACACATTCCGTATAGTTCAGGTCAGCTGCCTCCACAGAGCCGGTTCTGGAAAAATATACTGCCTTTATGTCAAATAAATATAGCATCAAACATGACTCAACAACAAGGTAGCGTGATGCGTCCTGACATGAAGCGGAGTTTCCACCCGGAAGTTCATTATTTCCCAAAATACCAGCTACAAAAATGTTTCAGCGTTTATTATGATATTATGTATATAATTCATTCGTTCTTCCTTAAAGGTCCCATGTTAACGCGGAGCCCAGAGCTCCCCTAAAGACTGTTTATGCTCAAGCTGAAATGCCCACCTCAAACTCATTTCCTCTCACTCCTCCTCCTACTGTTGCTTGGTGTTTCGATGTCTATGCAAATGAGCTGCTGCTGAGCTCCGCCCCTAGAGAACAACAGAACTGAGCAACAAGCCAGAGGAGAGGCTGTGCTTATACGAGGTCACAATAGGGGAAAATCAGTAATCACAAATCGCAGTAGATAAGTGGCAGGAAATCAGAGTACCCAGAGGAAACCCCGCAAACCCACGAACGCAGACTGGAGACGCGATTCGAACCCCCAAACCAAGATGTTCAAGGCAGCAGTGCTACTCACTAAGCCAAAGAGGGGCAAATATTTTTTGCCTTAACAACAAAAATGTAGCAAATTTTACAAATCTAGCCAAGCAAAGCAAGTTTTTTTTTTTTTTTAAACATTTCGTGCAAGATTTAGTGAAGACATGGCACCATGGGACCCAAGAAGGCAAAGAAAAGAAGAAAAGCTAGTCACTTTCAGTATTGTTTTTAAATCATCCGGTGCCTAGAGAAATCATGAATTAAGGAAATAAAAAATGAAGGTTAAGTCTATTTATTTTATATTTGACCTCATTTTCTAAATGTTTTGATTGATTTATATGCAAAAAATATGATTA
>QNUK01001374.1:2500-30000 GCA_013621035.1 Clarias magur | reverse complement strand
GAAATCTACAAGAGCGAGTTAGGTTAGCGATGTGTGGGGAAAATGACAGATGATTGTCCATGGTTACCCCAAGATTGCGGGCAGTGGCTGAAGGAGTGATTTGATTGTTGTCCACGGATATCACAAGATCTTGACCTGGGGATGAGTTACCAGGAATGAACAACAGTTCGGTTTTACTCAGATTGAGTTTCAGCTGATGAGCTGCCATCCAGGACGAGATGTCTGCCAGGCATGCTGAGATCCGCGTGGAAACCCGAGTGTCAGAGGGAGGAAAGGAGAAAACAAGTTGAGTGTCATCTGCATAATTATTATTCCCGGACAGCAGCATGTCTCATAATGTCGTATTCCGCGTACATCCTAGAATTCGGTTCAATGGGTTCTAAGGTGGACAAACAAGTAGCTTAAACCTCGCTCTTTTTCTCTCGCTCAATCTTCCTGTCCTTGGACATATCGACGGGTGCGAGACGAGCGCTGACTCAGCACTGCATGTGGGACAGGAAGTAATCTGTAACTCATTTTCCTTCCATTCTCAGAGGGACGAAAAGAGACGGATAAGCAGACCATCGGATACTGCAGATGTTGATCGTGCTCCGTCCTAGTTTTGCTGACATATACCGGAAATCCCTCCGACTAGAACAACCAATCCCGAGAAGCCTACTGTACACGCCCAAGACACACTCAACCCTAAGATCGAGACCCAGAAATAAAACGGGAGCTGGTACTGTCTTGTTTACTTGTTTCTGTTTGCACGTTCGCTATCGTTCGATCACCTGACGGCTGCTACGGCAACGGTGTGAAGAAAATAAGTGCAATGGAGATAGGTGGAGAAAGACGAGGCGAGACAAGTTGAAGGCGGATGAGAACGAGGAGGAAGAAAGAACGGCAGAGAGAGAGACAGAGAGAGACAGAGAGAAAGAGAGATCCTGCATCCTTTCATCGCTCCTTAGCCCCACAGAATATGTCTCTCGCTCTCTCTCTCGTTCTCTCCATCATCATTTCTCTTTTTAGCCTCTCCCTCACCACCAGGGCTAAATAACAGACTGCAGCGTAACGCTTGCCCCCTCTCTCGCTCACTCACTCTCTCATTCCTCCTACTCAATGGGAAAAAAAAAAGCTTCAAAAGCATCGATTACTGTTGATCTCGTTCAACTATGTGGTGCTCAGAAGCAAACACGACACACAGAAATACGCACACACATGCACGATTACTGGTTTATACACCCACCTACGTAGGTCATCGTATAAGAACGTTACACAACAAATTCAGCACCGGTGCTCAGGGACGAGACGAGTCATTAGTCATGCCCGCGTACCACGAGTACCAAGAAGAGTTGTTTAATTGAAGCCTGACATAGTGCACATCATTCATTTATCAGATGCATTCGTCATAAAAGCGTCACAAGTCTGTCATGATCACCCCGAGAGCGCTTTGTGCTGCGACTGCTTCGTCTTGTCACATTAAAAAAAAAAAAATTAAAAAAAACTAAATGTCAAATAAAAGCGCAATCAGACTTCAAGGCTTTTCTACTGTGGGTTCTCTTGTAACTGTAGGGTTAGCATTTTATTTATTTATTTATTTATTTTTAAATGTTAAGTGCAATTAGAAACATCAATGTCAAGATGAGCAAGTAAGAAAAGTAGAAAGCAAGTCAAATAGGCAATGCAGTGCTTGGGGAGGGGGGGGGGTCTAGGGGCGGGGTAACACATACTAAGATGTGGTGGGAAAACCTGTCTGGAAATGATTCCTCATGCTCCAAGAACCACTCTTTCTCTGTCGTCTTGTACCACTGAGGAAGGAAAACTACTGTATATAAGAGAGATAACCTGGTCATTCAGCACGTTCAGGTCATCGGCTGTCTTCATTTACTGCCACGTGATGTTGCTGAGCCTAGACCCGGCCAACTGAAGCAACCCTTGATCTTAACACTGCCTCCAGTGGCTTCTACAGTGGCCACTATGTCCTTCTTACTCTGATGCACAACGCTCTGAAATAGGGTCTGATCTGGACTAATCCATTCCTGCAAAGTCCAATCTTTATGCTTCCTACCAACCTGATGCTTGTTTTTTTCCTTATTAACTCTACTAACACTAAAACTTCACTTGTTTCTCTGAGGACTTGACTAAGCTTCAGCAGCGCTATAGTTCAGGACTAGGACAGTTCCAATAACTACCTGGACTCCATATTAACATCAATTAACATCAACTGTCATACTGCACTCCATGCCACCTAACACACAGTATGAATGCAGATCAATTCCTGCTTTCTGCTTCACCCAAATGAGGATGGGTTCCCTGCTGAGTCCGGTTCCTCTCAAGGTTTCTTCCTACTGCCATCTCAGGGAGTTTTTCTTTGAAAACTGGCTTGCTCATCAGGGACTATCTGACCATTCTGATTCATTTAATTGAATTGAACTAACAAGTGGTTTTCTTATGGAAACACTGCTGTTTAGTCCCACACTGTGTGTATGGAAAGTGTCTTACTTTCACTATTAACAGTGCATTGTTTTTAACAAAACAACATCACCAAGTATTAAAATGATCTCCATTCATGATTTTTCTTTTCCATCCATGTCCCCCCCCCCAACCCCCCTACAGGGTTGACAGTTTGCCGCTATCCTTCCAGGTTGTAATGAGGTGTTGGACAGTTCTTAACCCAGTTCAGTCATTTCAAGCATCATTAGTTTTTTCTTTGCTTGATGCAGGCCAACAGTTTGACACTTCAATAATTTGATGTGACTTTATGTGGCATATCACCTATACCTGCAGTGCATTATACAGTGCATTAATCTATATAAATAAAGGAAAGGTTTGGTCTGTACTGTATATTGCTCAGAACTCGCTCTTTCAATAATATCTTTATATCATTTCATACATTGGAAGACCCGAAACCAGTCTCAGAAAAATTTCTGTCTAGATGTCTTTCCAGAAAGATTTCGCAAAACTGGCTGTACAAAATCTGTGCCATCAATGAAATCAAACTGTTGGATAGAGGTGACGTTATGAGATGTTATGTGGCAAGAAATTGTGTACGAGTCAATCTGTGGGCGCATCCTAAATCGACTGCTGGACAGAATTTATTGCAGTACTTACATATCTATAGCACAGACCAAAAGTTTGGACACACCTTCTCATTCAAAGAGTTTGAATTTGTATTATGGCAAGAAAAAAGCAGCTAAGTGAAGAAAAAAACGAGCTGCCATCAATACTTTAAGAAATGAAGGTCAGTCAGTCCGAAAAATTGGGAAAACTTTGAAAGTGTCCCCAAGTGCAGTCACAAAAACCATCAAGCGCTACAAAGAAACTGGCTCACATACGGACCATCCCAGGAAAGGAAGACCAAGAGTCACCTCTGCTGCGGAGGAGAAGTTCATCCGAGTCACCAGTCTCAGAAATCGCAGGTTAACAGCAGCTCAGATCAGAGAGCAGGTCAATGCCACACAGAGTTCTAGCAGCAGACACGTCTCTAGAACAACTGTTAAGAGGAGACTGTGTGAATCAGGCCTTCATGGTAGAATATCTGCTAGGAAACCACTGCTAAGGACAGGCAACAAGCAGAAGAGACGCGTTTGGGCTAAAGAACACAATAAAGAACACAATAAAGAAAACTCTTTGAATGAGAAGGTGTGTCCAAACTTTTGGTCTGTACTGTACCTAAAGCTAAACCTGCACCACAAGAAAAAATCAGAATGTTTAGGAAATAAATCGACATGTTCTAAAGGATCAGGATTAAGAATTCAACTGTGTCTTGATATAACATGAGAAACATTATCGCCCCATGATCTCCCATCTTCTCATCTCTGTTGTCATGAAAAGGTATTCGACTGGACTTTAAGCACAATAGATTCACTGATCAATAGGAGCCAGACTTTGGGGTCTAATGTGAAACCGCCCTATGTTACCTCACTGAGTTGCGTCCTGTGAAGGTAGTGTTCGAAAAAAAAATTCTGATTTGAGTGGAGGTGAAGTCACTATGCTGAAAAGGTTATACTACATCTTATATGCAATATAAATAGATCAGAATTTTATATACTGTATATACAGTGGCAAGGTGGCTTTGAGATTACCGCTGTTATTTTACCACCTCAAATACAAACATATATATAATATATATATATATATATATATATATATATATATATATATATATATAATAATATATATATATATTTTTTTAAATGTATATACACACACAAGTTTGTTTGGAATTAAAAAATAATAATAATATCTTAATATCGTAGCCTGATATTTACAGAATCGCAATACAAATGGAATTGGCACTGAGGTATCGTGATAATATCATATCGGTTGCTTCCCAGTCCTTATATATAATGTGCATGTGTTTTTACACCGCATGTTTTTTTTTTGCATTAAATCCGGCTTTCAGTGCAACTCTGAGTCGCGACTGAGGCAGACCGGACTCACTTGCTCTCTCTTTCACTCTGCAGAAATTTACAGTCCCACGCGAGTCCAAATATACAGAGCCAGGTAGAGAGACCCTTAATCCGGCAAAAGCAACCTTTCCTTTTACACCTCCACCTACGGAGTGAGCGAGAGAGCAAAGACTTACAAGTTACAAACACACAGCTTCCACAGAAAACTTATCGCACCAAAGCCAGGACCTGAACTCTAACTCTGCTGTCGAGACAGGTGCAGCCCTTACACATGGAGCTGCCAAAGCTGACAGGGTCACTCCTTTTTTTTTTTTGAGGAGGTTCATCTTTTGCAATACACCTCCATCAAGAAAAAGAGGAAATATTTTGTAAATAAACTCACAGTACCTCTTCCAGAACCTGAACCGAAACTCTTCCAGACAGAAACAGTTCTCAAAACTGTTGTCAGTACTATCTCAGATTCTGCATCTCCAAATTCCAGTTCTGGAATTTCTCCAATCGAATGCACACCATGACTCACCTGCTGCTTCATTTAATAAAAGTAATTGACAGGTCTTGACCCCGTGAGTCACAGACAGAAGAGGCACCAGGACCATCAGAGTCCACTGAAGCACTTTTAAGTAGTTCATTCTGTGTTTGGTAGAAAACCACTTACAAGGAAAGCTCGCATAAAGCAGCAAACTAGGTACAAAACGCACTCACAATCTCACAGCTATGCTCATAATCACTTTACTAACTGACCCACTTGGCAAGATAGATGGGAAGATTCTTAAGGCCTTTATCCTGTCCAACACCTGCATTATATCTTTATAATAATCTACAAGAGTGGAAGATTATTGTACCTACTTCCAAACCCCCATTTCCACATTCAAACCAGAACATTGCATAACCACTGAGCAACTGAAGCTGGTTCACATATCGGAAATATATCCTTCAGTAATATTGCACAAAAGTTGCATACTGAAACTGGGATTTTTTTTTTTTTTGGTGGTGGTGGTGTGTGTGTGTGTGTGTGTGTGGGGGGGGGTCTTCCCCAAAATTTTCTCCCTAATTTAGTCGTGTCCAATTCCTCCCCGTCACTAGGGGGGGCTCCCACATTAAGGCTACTACTACCACTCAGTGGGCCGAAGACTATCATGTGATGAACCATGTGATGACAGCCGACCGCATCTTTTCGAACTGCTCGCTCACGCACCGTTAGGGGCGGCATAACCCACTCAGAGGACAGCGCTATCCGCTCGTTCCACTTTTCACTCCTTCCACTTTTCGCTATTCGCGCCATCCAACCAAAGACAGATTAAATCACGCAGTTCCAATAGGGATGGGACCAGGCGATATGAGATTATCACAATATTTAGGTGCCAATTCAACCTGAATTGCATTTTTGTAAATACCATGATTTTACAAATATCTCCATTCAATAGCCACAATTTTGTCCAATTTTGTTACAGTTCTAAACAAACTTGCTGCGCTGCTTGACGTGTGAATAGAGTGCCCCAATTGTATGATTATAAAGGAACTGCAGCGTTTTGCTACATCAAATGTGAACAAATGATTTTTAACAAAGAAATTTTATTTTAAAAAATTATTGTGGATTCAGTGTGGTGATGTATTTATTGTCACACAAACGAATTACGCTACACAATGGAAACAATATCCCTATCTCTTATTTAAATCTTGTAGGCATCTGATTTATAAATCCTCAGGTTTTAGCCAAATTGTTCCTTCTTGCTACTGAGTGCGTTATCTAAATAATTCTGTAAATTGAGGTGCAAACCTATTGTTTTCATGACTCATCAGAAAGTGAAGTAGTGGAGCAACGGTATTAAAATACACATTGTCATTCAAATATACTTACAAGAGCAAAATCATATATTGTCATCATCCAGGTTCACGTTAGGTAGACCTGACAAACCTTTACGACATATCCATATTTACAACAGACAATAATTTATTAGACCTTACTCAATATGAATTATGTGCTACAAACAAAAGCAATTTTGTCTTATCACTAGAGTTGTTTTTGATTTTTTTCCCTCCCTGACAGTAACAGCTGGTATGCAATAAAACTTTAAGCCATAATGTCCTCAACACTGGCACCCAACAAAATAGCAAGATGACATTTTAACTAGGTGATGTAACATGAGGTGGTTTGTTTGCCTCCAGCTGGGACATAATTATGACATAAGCACTAACAGGGCATACTGTATAATGACTGAATTTTTCACGACTAAATTAGGGAGAAAATCGGGGGAAAAAATGATTGAATTTATTTCTTTTATATGTTTTTTTTTTTCACTTTAAATGAATAGACTGTTAAAATTATTTTCACTGCAGTTAGTGGGATTATTTTAACAAATATTATTTTGCTTGCAGTTGGTTAGTTAGCTTATAGATTACAGTACATCATGAGTAAATTTTTGCAATTGCATAAATCTGTGTCTTCTAATATAATAAACATGTAGATAATTAGTCAATAGTACAGTACAGTCATGTGTAAACACTAATGCCTCTCTTTTAACTCTTTTATTTTAACTCTTAAACTTATTTAATTAATAATTTAATTAAATATGGGTTTTTTTTGTATGCAAAAACGTAACAAAACCCATCTGATTGTAGCAGGCCCTAGTATTAGGCATATACAACCTTTTCACCATGCCATTATTTATTTAACAAAAGTGTAGCCCAAAAAAAAACAAAAAAAAAAAACATGCCCCCGCCCCCCCCATGCGGGCAATACTAGTACCCCGTTACTGCTTCCACAGGATTTAAGAGGGTAAATTGCAGCCAGGCGCTCTTAATCATCAGCTCTTTATTAACTGATCATCAGCAAGTCTGCAGGCGTCTATAAAAGCAGACGTTTTGCCAGTTTGCTTGTCTGGAACATTCAGGTGTGTGTTAACAGAATGCCAAGAGAGAAAGACATAAACATAGGTATTAAAGAAGTAATTGTTGCTACACATCAATATGGAAATTGTTATAAAACCATTTCCAAACAATTTGGAGTTCAATGCATAGCATTCAATATGTTGCCTTCCCTTCAACCTTCCCAGGAGAGAACATGCCAGCACATTCACTCCAAGCTCAGACCGTGCAATGCTCAAGAGAAATATTTTAAAAAACCAAGAGCTACATCTTAGACCCAACAAGCCTCACTGAGCATGACATGCCTTGGGATGGATTGGCACACTGTCCAAGGTGTACAATGCCTCATGCCCTAAGCCTCCTGGGATAGGTTCCAGGCCCCCCGTGACCCTAAATACAGGATAAGGTGGTATAGACAACGATGACGATGAGTCCATGGCAACAGAATTAGAAGTACGTATGGTACAAGTATGGTTTGCTTGGAAGGGATTTGCTTGGAACTGAGATTCACAATACTGCAACTGAGTAAACCACAAGGCTTCTGGAACAATGTCTTGCAAAGAGAAGAGACCAGAGTGAAGTTGTTTGGCGTTAATGCCCAGCACCATGTTTGGAGAAACCAAAGAGCATTTCAGCATAAACACCTTAAACCCACGGTCAAGCTCGTTGGTGCATGGGTGACGATTGGTATTGGGTTTCTGAAGCAAACCAGTAAATCCACATCAGCTAAAACAATCCAAAACAGCTAAAAAATAAAAGAATCAAGGTTGCGAAATGACCTAGTCAAAGTCCAGACCTCAATCCAATTGAAATGCTGTGGCAGAACCTTACCAGAGCTGTGCATAAGCGAATGCCCAAAACATCAATGAAGCAATGTTGTGAAGAATGAACCAAAACGATGTGACAGACTGATAAAGTCATACTGGAAATGATTACTTCAAGTTATTGCTGCTAAAGTTAGATCTACAAGGTTGTGAATCATGGAGGTACTTAGTATCGCCCACATGATTTTTTTTTCTTTTTGGCTTCAATTTTTGTTAAATAAATAATGGTAAGTTGAAAAACGTTCGTCTGATGTTGTATTTGCCTAATACTAAGAGAAGTTATGATCAGATGATTTTTACTTACGTTTTTATATAAAAAATATAATACAATTAAAGGGGGGCACTCACTTTGACACATGACTGTACATGTTTTATAGTAATTATAAAATACTCTATTTTTTTTTCTATTTTCTTATATTCTGAAATAATGTGAAATATAGTGTTTTGACAGGATTTGATTTTATCAGTGGTTTAAAGAGAGCGAAGTGAACTCTTTACTTCTCCTCATGTTGGGATGAACTGTACCAGCTGGCAGATGGTTTTATCAGGAGCTGTTTGGTTCAAGGACAGAGAAGCAGACAGCATGTCTACCAAAACACACACACACACACACACACACACACACACACACACACAAAATACCAACTCAAACCAAATGCCAACAACCCCAACTACAGTAGGGTCGAAAGCTCATAGTGCTGACCAAGAATGTATTTACCTTCAGCCGTCATAAGATACTAATAAAATACTGAAACTGAGAATAAAGAAAATGAAAAGATTTATCAGGTTATACTACCTATTTTATTAATCGTTATAAATTGTTGAAGCACTTTATATTTTATTACTATGCTAACTTACAATGTTACAAAGTTACACTGTTATGAAATGAAATGAAAATAATGACAAGAAAGGAACAACAAAATATACAGCAGATGTACATGTAAAATCTTGTGACTTTTTATGTATTAGTTAAGCCATTTATTTGGAATTTTATTCAGAAGTGTATATTTATTAGTATGTCGATTTTCATTTTAACAATCTGATTTGCCACACATATCAGCTTGCTGCTCAACATTGATAAAAAAACAACAACTAAAATTTAAGTAATTAATAGACATTAGTTACTTTTGGACCTTTGTGTAGTACATAGTTGGCGTCACATCTAATTTATGGGGGTTTAATAGGGAGGAAATGACTACTGTTTAACACATGAATTACTAATACACATATGTGTGTTGACACATGCAAGTGCGCATACAGACAGAAACACACAGACAGGAACACACACAAACTGTGACAACACAAAATCACGAACTGCTCTAGCATCCACCGTTATTAGTGTCTGCACCAACTATTATCATAATTAGTATGCAATTAGTAAGTATGATCATAAGGCTAACAAATAGCATCAGCTTTTAAACTCGCTCTAAATACACACTTGAGCTTATGTGGCGTAACAGAGACGTTTCCTCTACCACGCTTTTCTAGCAATCGATGACGACTAATGTTACACTCCAACAGACATCAGTGACGTAGTGAAGGCAAAGTCAGCATGGAGGGAATCCCCAATCAGGGTGCTGTGGTCTGACCGTGCTGGATTACTACTGTCTCTTCTCATAAATAGAAAGTATAGTGTGTTTCAGATTAGCTTCCTAGCATCTACACTGAAATCTGTTTCATCATCTTTTCTGATATTATTCATGCAGGTGAATATTTAATATTACTCCTCTCCATCTTGGACACTTCAGATATATATATAAAAACATCAGCACAACGCACAACTGCACATAAAGTAGGATTTAACCTTAGTAATTCAAATGCTAATTTTAAACACTTAAGCTAGGATTTTATCTCAGGAATACAAGTGCTAATTGAAAAAACACTTTGACCTACATATTACCACAGAAATACAATTGCTACCTAAAACACTTACTCTAAGATCATACCTCACAAATATATTTGCCAATTAAAACATGTATGCTATTATTTTATCTCAAGAATACATGAGCTAATTTAAAAAATGACACTAATATATTACCTCAGAACTACAAGTGCTACTTAGAGAACACTTACTCTAGGATTTTACCCAATGAATACAAGCATTGCCAAAAACACGTATGCTAGAATTTTACCTCAGAAATACAAGTGCTACTTAAAACACTTAAGCTAAGATTTTACCTCATGAATAGAGGTGCTAGTAAAACATATTTGCTAGGATTTTATCTCAGGAATACAAATGCTCATTGGAAAAGAACTCACTATCATATTACCTCAGAAACACAACGCTATATAGAAGACATATTCTAGGGCTTTTTAACTCTGGGAACTGTACTATACAAGTGTTACTTACAACACTTACACTAGGATTTTACTTCAGGAATACGTGTGCTACTTAAAACACGTACTGTAGGATTATTACCTCTGGAAATTTAGGTGCTCCTTAAACCACGTAGGTTAGGATTTTATCACAAGAATGCAAGTGCTAATTGTAAAAAAAAATATATATATTTAATAAACTTATACTAATATATTACCTCAGAAATACAAGTGCCATTTAGTACAGTTAAGCTAAGATTTTACCTCAAGGATATAAATTCTACTCAAAACAAGGATTTTATCTCAGGAAATCCTGATTTAAAAAAAAGGACTTTCACTAACATTTTATAAGACTTTACCTCAGAAATACAAGTGTTACTTACAACACTTTCACTAGGATTTTACCTCAGGAAAGTGCTAATTAAAACACATATGCTAGTATTTTACCTTAGAAATACAAGTGCTAATTAAAACATCTATGCTAGTATTTTAGGGTGCTACTTAAAACACTCACTATAGGAATTTTCCTCAGAAATACAAGTGCTACTTTAAACACTAAAGCGGGTATTTTTCCCTTAAGAAGAAAGTTTCTACTTAGAATGTCACTTCTTTAGAATAAATACAACACAGAAAAAAATCAAAACACAACTTCTGACCAATAAAATTCAAGACTTCAACAAGTTTATGTGATATAAAACCCAACTATGAGTGCAAACCAGTTATCTAGTTCAAACATAACACTTGTCTTGCAAGTCTCCCATTCAAACTGCATACCTAAAGAGTTGGAGCCTTCACTTTTAGACATTTGACTATATTTTGGCAAAGCGCCTGATAAATCAATAACTCTGTTGACCATTTACTCTACTATCCCCTCCTGTATAAGTGTGTGTGCGTTAAGTGACACCAGATGCTCGGACAAAGGGGCGTGTGTGTGCTTTCTGTAGCACATTCCAGTCCGAGGTACTCCAGCTGACCCAGTGCTCCAAAACAAGTCATGCGAGCTCTTTTTGTGTGTGTCTATGTGTATGTGTGTGTGTGTGTGTGTGCGCGTGTGTCTGCTTAAATAGTGCAGACCAGTCAGCTGGCACAATCCAACTAAGATCAGTAATATATGTATATATTTAGCTTTGTTGCTAGCTCACACATACAAAGTAGGAGTTTACTGTGTAATAAAATAAAATATATCATAATGTATAATGTCGTTAACATGTAGCTGCACATCATAAGCATCTCTGAGCCCTGTTAGTCTTGAGTGGTTTGATTTATGAGGTACTGAGGTACTGTAACTCTAACGCCACATGGAACTGTTAGCCTTTAACTAACTAAGCTAAATTAAAACATGTATGCTATTATTTTATCTCAAGAATACAAGAGCTAATTAAAAAAGCTCTTGATTAAAATAGACCGTGATATAGCAATCATTTAATTAGCAATTCTCCTTTGTGATTCTGTTAGCATGAATTCTAATTCCAACTCCAATGTTTTGGGTATTGCTTGTGAGCTGTGAGATATATTGCTTGAGAACTAGTTATATTTCTATCCACGTGTTGGTATGTTATTAGACCACTGTTAGTCTAACGCTTTAGATACTTTTCTGGTCACCAGTTTCAGTATCATTAACGATGTACTCTTTTAGATCATCATATCCCTAAAATTCAACCTTTAAGAGATCGGTTCGAAGCTGTTTGAAGTGGATAAGCAAACTTGCATGGGAAAAAAAAAAAAAACGTTCAAGGAAAAAAGAATGCGTTTGGTCAAGTTTACTGTCAGTCTAAAGTTCTATGAAAAGTAGGCGGGTTTTTGACTGATGAGAAAAACATACCTGATTCTCTGCTTAAAGCCAGAGATTGAACAACCTGTCAACCTAAAAGGTGTCAAAACTTTAACGTGTTTTGAATTTCATTCAATACGTGTTTGTGCATTGTTTTTTCTTGTTGTTCTTATTTTCTGAATAATCACAGCATTTGCGTGATATGTTACTGACCTTTTAAACACCTCACTCGGATTCCTCTCACACTCTCCAGGCTTTAGCGCATTCTGAATGGCAGGGTCACGGATTTTCTCCTCATATTGCGGGACAAGACCACTTCTGCAGATCTGTGTGATGAGGCCCCGTATAAACCCACTCACGCACACCGTGTCCGAATCGTCGGCGCGGCAGAAATGAAACGCTAGGCAGAATTGGCTTAAACCGCGATGATTGCCGTGCTGCGAGCTTGGCCACAGCAACTCCGTGCAAAGTGCCGTTTTGCCGCTTCCTGGTCCTCCAACCAGCAATACACCCCATGATCCTGATTTCCCTGGACCTGAAGAAGCTCCACCCCCTGAGATGCCCGGACCGTCCCTTCCTGATCCACAGGAAGTGCCAGTTTTCTCCTGGAGGCAGTGCTGGATCTTGTGGAAAACCCACTCTCGGCAGTAGAAGCGCTTTCCCTGCAGTAAACTCGTCTGGGCCATGGTAATGAATTTATGGCTAGCTACACGCACACCGGCCCATTTCGCCACACATGCACGCTTCGAGGACGCATTGGGTTTTTTAGTGATGGTGCATCACAAGGTCACATCAAAAGGAATAAAAATGGCTCAAAAATGGCAGGTTGTTACAGGTTCAGCATACGATGCAAAATTCCCAAATTTCCCATTTGTGTTGCATGTTGAAAAAAGAAATTTCACATTTATGATGTATTATTTTAGGTAGTGTTTAATATCCAGTTCTTGAAAGAATCTTAGTGTCCATCCCATGAGTCATTTCATTGTTGGTGTTCTTTCTAGGAAAAAAAAAATGTCAAAGTTTTAGTATAGACAAATATTTAATTGATTCATATAATTGTTTTACACCAATACTACAAATACAATGATACTTCGACACACCAAAAAAAAAAAACATCTTTATTATGGAATAGGCATTCTTTACATCAACACATCAGTGTATTGATACTCTAATATTCAAAACTGATTCACCAATACTACAACACTGCAATCAATACTACATAGAAACTACTGATCAATCAACACACCGACCCAAGGGCTGGTCTGCCAGAATACTACAAAGACGCTGAACAACACACTTTAAAAATGCCAAAAATCTGACAAATGAGAGAAACCATACTATGATAAACAGGAAAACGTGTAACTAGGTAAACTGAGATCCCACATGTAATGAATATGTGATAGCCTATGTGTCCTAAAGCCTGTTTTAATTCTTATTGTTCTAATCAATACTATTTTTCACTTTGGTACTATTGATCACATCCATAATATCGATCATATTAACACTATAGAGCATGTTAATAATATGGATTATATGGACACTATTTATTAAAATGATACTTGATCACATCGACGCTACTGATAACATTCATGCTACTGATCATATAGATACTATAGATCATATTGATTGTATTGATCACAATGATACATGATCACACCGATACAACTGGTCTCATTCATACTACTGATCACAATATTACTGACCACGGTAATATTATTGATCGCATTGATACTATCAATCATAACTACATTGATATCAATAATAGCTGTAATGTCATTGTGATCAAGAATACTGTTGTGATCAACAGATACAGATACTGTTGATCACCATGATACAATTCACTGCTGTGATTTTACTGATCACATTTATCACATCAATACTGGATCACAATAATGATACTACTGATCACAACAATAATTAAATCAACAATCCATAAATCTACCCTAGGGATCACACCACTAATTAGGCACAACAACAAAACTGATCTCAACTACGTTTGATCATATTGTTAATATAAATCATATTGACATTATGAATTACATTGATATTATTGATCACAATGACAAATGATCAAGATACAATTGATCCCAATGATATTATATTATTCATTAAATCGACACTTGATCACTTAGATGCTATTGATCACTAGAATACTATTGATCATTATGCTACTGATCACATAGAAACAAGAGCACAACAATATTATTGATCATAATATTACTGATTACATTGAAACTTGATCAAAACAATATTATTGATCACAACAATAATAGTTATCACAACAATACTATAGTTTGCAATACTATTGATCACATCAAAAGTATCTATCAGAACAGTACTATTGATCATAACACTATTAATGACATCAAAACTAGATCACAACAATGCTATTGATCACAACAGTACCACTGACCAAAACAAAACTAGATCACAAAAATACTGTCTATCCCAACAGTACTGTTGATCATAAAACTATTGATCACATCACAACTAGATCACAATACCACTGATCACAACACTATTGATCACATCAAAACTAGATCACAGCAATACTATCTATTGATCATAGCACTACTACTAATCACAGCAAAACTAGATCACAGCAATAATTGGTCACATCGATCATATAAATGCTACTGAACAAATCGACACTATGGATCACACCATTACAAAATTAGTTTTTGTTAAAAATATGTCATATCAGCAGGATTGATCACATCCATACTGTTGGTCAAACTTGCATAATCGCAGCGACTCTCACATCAAAATCCATTCCATTCTCGAGTAACTCAAGTTCTGGAGGATCTACAGAATTAAAATCAGATTATCAGGCGCACAGGACGATGTCAAATGCTTTTTTATAAATAATAAAAAAAAGACGTTTTAAAAAAAGAATGTTTTTGTCTTGTGAAGATGATTTGTATTTGTTAGATGTGCAGCTCTTACAGTAACCTTAACCAGATCCCGCATCTGTGCAGAAGGTTTTCTAAACAACACAAGTAGCGCCGAGAGCTGCACGCCTCGCCTGGGTTTAGAATAAAACTCTCATTACAGCACTGTCTGCACCGAGCATTTCTCCTCTTTTAATGATCTTACTGCTGTTTGTTTAATATTTGTATTTTCTTCTTTCTACTATCTATGCTTTTCTCTGCTCTGCTCTCACCCCTCTCTCTCTCTCTCACACACACATATATATATATACATACTCCGTGCATGTCCTCAGAGCACAGAACAGATGATTAAAATCCGATTCCGGAAAAGATATCCGTCGTGATTTATTAGTGCAAAAATAAAATAAAACAAAATAAACACCGACTCTTATGTTTTTTTTTCTGTCTCGCGCTCGGTTCAGTTGCTCGGCTCTTTTTCTTCCAGCGGGACACCGGAGCGCTCGCGCATACAAAACAGTCACCGAGGTGGGCTGCTTGAGATGTTGCCAGATCCGCAGTTCTTTCGCGTATCTAACCTACTTTTGAATAATCAGCACGATTTCTGTGCGTTGGTGTAAAAAAAAACACTTTCAGTAAATTACTCAATTAAATACGGAAAATTAGTCTTTATGACTATTTCCTTAAATATATATATTTTTTATTAATGGTAGCCAGTATTCTATACGTGTTATGAATATTTTGTCATGCTGACATTTTAATGCATTAACAATGCTCGTGTAAACGCTTCACCCATAAACACGACTTCCATAAATGTAAAAAGAATATGATTATACTGATTGATAATATTTTGAGTTTAAGAGTTTCCCTACAGTAATATTTGGATTGACTTTTAATGGAATTTCGATACATACCTGGCAACCAACGATTCTACGTCATTGCTGAAGCCGGAAGTAAACTCCCAAATAGGGGGGGGGGAACAAGCCTGCTTAGATTCAAATTTAATTCACGAATCAGAAAGCAACCTGGTATATTATTATTATTTGTAAAATAAGAAATAAATGAAAATTTAATTGAATTGTTTTAAAATATTATTTACGTATACGTCAAACGCATGGAAGAATAGCAAGTTTTCATTGAAAACTACATATCCATGCACAAAACAATCTCCGTCGTCATTTCCGGGTGCTATGGACCATAACCTGATGTACCTATCTAGTTATCTCTTTGAATAAATACATTTTTAAAAAGACACAAAAAAAATCTTTCTCATGAGGGTCATGATTGAAAAAAATGAAAACGTTTTTAACGCATTTAACAACATAAACGATTCAATAACTCCCACAGGTTGGCGAGTGGATTATGGGATGTGTAGTTTTTAGACTACACAAAGCAGCGAAACAAAACTACGACCAGCAGCAACAACAACAAAAACTTTATTTAAAAGCTACGAATATGATTATAATTTATGGGTTGGTATCAAATCACAAATTATTATAAATACATTTCAAGTCTGCTGCAAACGAAAACTGTGACGGAAGTGAATATGGGATTTGAAGCAAATGATGCTGGGATTTGGAGTTTTCCAACAGTTCACGACGCAGCGTGTCAAAGGCGTGCTTAAAATCACGTAAATGTTGAACGTAAATGGCGCACTATACATGGGTATATAGCCCATTTCTACATTCTATTTAAACATTTGAGCAGAATATTATTTAGTATTTAATAACACACACACTTTGTCTATACATTGGTCAGAACTCGCTCTTTTAATGATATATGTTTCATACATTGGAGGACCAGAAACCAGTCTCTTGGTTTGTCTGTCTGTATGTCTGTTTGTGCGTACACTTTATTATCAAAAGTAATCGCTCGCTTACCTTCATATGCATATAAACTTGAGTAACTTCCAACTCTTAATCCATAGGCTTGAATATGATGTTGGCCCCGCCCCCCTTTGCAGCTATAACAGCTTCAACTCTTCTGAGAAGGCTTTTCAAGTGTGTATGAAAGGGCATGAAATTGTCCAAAATGTCTTGGAATGCTGAAGCATTTAGAGTTCCAATCACTGGAACTAAGGGGCCGAGCCCAGCTCCTGAAAAACAACACGTCATTATCCCCTTCCACCAAACTTTACACTTGGCACAATGCAGTTAGATATATACAGGTTTCCTGCCAACCGCCAAACCCAGACTTGTCCATCGGATTGCCAGACAGTGAAGCGTGATTCGTCACTCCAGAGAACCTACCTGTACCTACGATGTTCCAGTCGCGCCATACTTTACACCACTGTATCCAAAGTTTTGCATTGCATTTGGTGATTTAATGCTTGGATGCAGCTGCTCAGCCATGGAAAACCATTCCATGAAGCTATCTACGCACCGTTCATGAGCTACAGTAATCTGAAGGCCACATGAAGTTTGGAAGTCCATAACTAGCGAATCTACAGTACAGAAAGTTAGTGACCCTTATGCATTTCGGCATCGTCTGACCCCGCTCTGTGATTTTACGTGGCCTACCACTTCGTGGCTGAGTTGCTGTCATTCCCAATCACTTCCACTCACTTTCCTCTTGTTATAATACCAGTCACAATTGACTATGGACGACTTAGTAGCGAGGAAATTTCACAACTGGACTTATTGCACAGGGGGCATCCTGGAATTCACTGAGCTCCCGAGAGCGACCCATTCTTTTACAAATGTTTGTAGAAGCGTTCTGCATGCCTACAGTAGGTGTAGTAGGTGCTTGATTTTATACACTTGTAACTTGGAAGTGATTGGAACACCCAAATTCAACGATTTGGATGGGTGAGTGAAATCTTTTGGCACACACATACTTTTGGCTGGACGGAATTTAATGAAACATTGGCAGTACTTAATCTTTATCCGATCTACTTTTTTCATTTCGCATCTGTGATTCACTCTTCGATTACAGAACAGGGAGTGTATTTAGATGGCGATGACAGAAGTACAACTTAGTATAAACAAGGCATAAGATACTTAACCTTACAAAATTGTATTTCTTTGTATTAATAAGTTAGGCAGTACAGAGAGTTCATAGAGCATAAAGCGGGGTACACCCTGGACAGGGTGCTAATCCATCAGAGGGCACACACACTATGGGCAAACACCAATTAACCTTCTGCAGGTCCGGAGGAAACCCATCAAGCACTGGGAGAACATGGAAACTCCATGCACACAGAGACGGAAATCGAACCCGGACCCTGGAGGAGCAAGGCGACAGTGATAACCACTACACCACCATGCCACCTGATTGCCTACATATACAATTATAATTACTGTATATCTGAACAATTTTCCAAGACAGTAAAATCTACCTCATTTAGCAAAATTCTCCTTTGAGACTGCATTCATCTGCATCATTGTTTGCCCATTTTATCCATTTTCATCTCTCTCTCTCTCTCTCTCCTGTTGCTCTCTCTCTCTTTCTCCCTCACTCTGTGTCTGTTTTAACCAGCACTGTAAAACACCCACACAACAATTTAGACATCAAACTAAACGCCTGCCACGATTTGCATGTCTCGATCGGATTTCTGCAGCACAACCACCATTTTAAGCTCCTCATCCTTAAACTGAACTGGAAACCCACTTGGCTCTTTCCCAGACTATTTGACCCAATCAAGGGAATTTGGATAATTACTGCAATTTTCCCTTGTCTTTGTGGCCAGATGAGAAAAGCTGCCAAATTTGAACAGTAAAGTAGATCTCAAAGGGGGTGAAGGTTTCAATCCTACTGAGCTAATCAGCCTCCTCTGAGAAAATGGAAAACCTCCCGTGGGGTCTACTTGGCACCTACACGCCAGCCTGTCTTATTATAACTAACAGACCTGTGATTTCTCTTGCATTTCAGTCAGTGAGGGGGAGATCCTGAGTGCTGTGATTATGTAAAATATCAGCTTGCTACATATGGGGTTAATCCTGTGTGCTAAACTCTTCATAACATGGCTCTGGAAGATTTCTACTTAGTCATGGTTACGGAGGATACAGCAGTATTCAAGATTATTGAGGGAGCAGGTTTCGTACACACATTGACAGCTGTTTCAATTATTTTAAATATCACCGGCTAGTATTAATGCGCTTGATAGAAATCGTAACAATTATGATCTGGCTGAAGGTTCTAGCATATAACAGAGCGATTCTTGTTTGCAGTGCAGTGAAAAAGTATTTCTTGACTTTTTATTATTATTTCTTTTGCATATTTGTCACACATACTGTAAATAACCGTTCTTGGGTTATGTAGCAAGACAATAATCCAAAACACACCAGCAAGTCCATATCTGCATGGCTCAAAAAACACAAATGAAGGTTCTGGAGTAGCCTTGCCTTGAATTTGTTTGAGAGCATTAAAACTCTCCAATGTGGCTGAAATAAGATAATCCTGAAAAGAAAATTCCTCCGTACTGATTTTATTGCCAGTTAGCACAAATGCTTGATTGCACTTATTCCTGCGAAAGGTGGCACAACCAGTTATAAGGTTTAGGAGCAATTACTTTTTCACATAGGGCCAGGTTGGTTTGGACAGTTTTTTTCCGTTAATAAATTAAATCATCATTTAAAAACTGCATTTTGTATTTACTGTTTGCTATCTTAATCACTTAAGTGTGACCAATATGCACAAAAACAACATCAACAACAACAACAACAACAATAATAATAATAATAATAATAATAATAATTGAAGAAGAAAAGAAAAACTCAGAAGCGTGCAAATACATTTTCACAGCACTGTAAAACTTTTTTAATACAGCATCCTGTTCTGTTTTTTTCCATAATAACTTTTTTTTTTTTTAGCCTTCAGTAGCTTTTGCGCTTTTGTTCTCAGTCTTCCTTCCCATTTTACTGCCATGAACGTTCGTCCTAAAGTAAGTTTATTATCCAGATGACAGCTAGCAGGAAAATAGTTCTGTGTGTTATATTAGCCAACAGATGGTGACCCAGTTACGACGGGTGATATTTATTACCTGCTAATACTGTAGATGATTGCTGATATGTTTTTATCCAGCTTTTCCCCACGGGGCTTGGGGGAGGGGAAAACACCATACTCCAGCGCTCTTCTGAATTGTGGAATATTCAAAAACGCTGGTCATTTTCATGAGGATGGTAGAAATGGACACCATAGCCATAGCCATTTTCCTGACTGCACCTCCTTGAGTTAATGAGAAGTCAGATTTCTATCAATTAAATTTGTCACTAAAAATAGATTACATAGCTACAGACACACAACTCCTAAGTTTTTCATTTGATCCCTGGCTGGTGTCTGGACGGTGTTGCCTCTATGGCAATGTAGGGGGAACAGTTTTCCATCCCACCACTCCAGCTCTAACAGTCAGCACATTTACATGCACAGTAAAGTCAAGCTATGTTTATACTATGACTATGGACTACAGTCCTTGTCCCAGTATAAAAGCACAGCTTGAGAATCAATTTATTGTCCAAAGTATGTCTAATTGTCTAACGTGACAATATGCACCCATTGAGATTTTTAGTATTGTATTCCAGGCTGCTCTATTACATCACCAAAACAAAAGACACACAAGTACCATGGAATCATGTACAACTTTACTTTAACAACTGACATTGTCGCAAAGCAGCTTTACTTACTTAAAGTTAATTAAGTTTGTATGAAATCTGAATGTGTATGAATTAAAATAATAAGATTGTCCCTGATGGACAAGCCGAGGACGACGGCGACAGTGGCAAGGAAAAACTCCCTGAGATGGCAGTAGGAAGAAACCTTGAGAGGAACCAGACTCAACAGGGAACCCATCCTCATTTGGGTGAAGATGGATAGCAGGGATTGATCTGCATCATACTGTGTGAGACTGGAGATGTGTTCATAAGTTAATATGGATTCCAGTTCGTTGTTGGAGGCTCAGGTAGACTATAGGAAATTCCAGACCTGGACTATCGAGCGACTGCAGTCATGAATCCTCAGAGAACAGCTGTCAGCATCAGCCAAGGCCAGGACCATCTTCGTGGAAAAGTGGAACCGTCTCCAGTTACCACCCTTGTCCAAGGCAGACAACACGGGGCATCCATGTGACGAGATCTCTAACCAGAAGCAGGACACCAGGACGAGTCAGACTGGTCCAAATGGCAGAGGGGGTCTTGATCACTGGCAGCTCAGGATGAACATGTGTAGCTTGACAGAGAGACAGGGAGAGGGAAAGACGGGAAAGTCCAGTTTTAGTCAGACTAACACAAGAGGCAAAAGGCCTCTAGATGCTTCCTCCACTAAACAGCAGATCTTCTTCAAACTGCTGTTTATGCTACCTCAGAGTATAAGAGGTGAACCCACTAATTGGAACGCTCAAATTTCCTTACTCTGCTTAAAGATGCAAAGGATTGTTAAGTTTTAAGATGAAATAAGTGAAGATTTATTGTTGATCCGTCCGCCGCACCTTAAAATGTTCCAAACCAGGAGTGGGACAATCCCATGCACGCGTGATGTGTCTGAAGGTGTCTATTACTGTAAGTATCAACACAGGGAGCATATTTAAGCTTTTGGCCAGGTGCCCTGTGTCACGTACGTCCCATTCATGAAAAAAAGAAGTCATGAACATGTAAGTCAAAGAGAGACAAACAGATGATAGGAAACACATTAGCATTTTCCCGTTAGACAAAAGGTTTCCAGCGGACATGAGCTATTTGGATGTATATTCGTCTGGACACAGGCTGTAGCGAGTATTACCATATAAGGAGTCAGGAAGTGCAACGAGGAGGTCATTTTATGGGCTTAGAGGCATGGGAAAGTTCATGTAATATCAGTTAGTAGCAAAGTTCAGTTAGTTAAACAAATGGTTAGTTGAACTGCACATTGGCTTCAACTTTCATGTTTAGATTGATATCACTCACTGTACTGTATGTTTGAAATGGCTGAAATTTCTTCTCTTGTTAAGCACTTTAGCACAGCATACAAACTCTAGCACAGCTAAAACTCACACCTAATCATGTACCATAGTACACCATAGTACCATAGTACCACCTAGTACATCTGTCAGTCTACCAAAGCATTCACCATGTATGTACCATGTATAACTTTGCCATTATATATGGTACCATGATAAAGCAAATGGTGCCTGATTCTACCGTGTACAGTAGTATGGTACTATGGACTACGTACCAGGATAATGTCAAAAATATGCTATGTACCATTATGGTAATACTTATATATTGTGTTAACCTGTATGTATGTATCCTTAATTACATGATTAATAATGTTAAAATGCTTAATATTACATAAGGTAATAAGATACTGCCAGGACTAAAATATCTTATATCGTACAGTTTGTCCTAACATACCATGTTAGATGTTCTGCAAAGTATTGTTATACACACTAAAGTGCTAGCACAGTACCGACTGAAGTGCCATAATGCCTACGTTGGTACTACATATAGTGTAATAGTGCTTACTGAAGTACCATGGTAATACTATAGTAATTTATATATATTATTATAGTTTAACATACTAAAACTATAGTACATACCAGAGTAAAAACTCTCACATACATAGCGACTTGCCTTTTAAACAATCGGTTGAAAAAAAATGACGGAGGTTTCCTTAAAATGGCAGAATGGCACCATGACAGCAAAAATGCCACAACTTGTAATGATGAAAAGTGCCTTCGCTCAGACATCAAGCTAAATGTCCTTTCAACTGGAATGGGAATAAGAAAGCATTTTCATAGTGGCGTTGCACAATGATGGCACTTCTTTCTGAACGGTCTGTGGGTTTGTGAGTATTTTATTATGACGCTTGCAAGAGGTGAGCAAAAAAAACGAAATAAAAAGACTTGACAGTGTTCAGACTGTCTCCGACTGTCTGCAGAGGGAAGAAGAATAAGTGAATGGAAAATGTGGCGCTTCAGTCACCCAGAAGAAAGAAACGGTGGCGGGGGAAGGGCTTGCACACACTTGCACACACACAAACACACACACACACACACACACACACACACACACACACACACACACAGTCTGTGCGGGCGTGTCTAAGTGTGACCTTAATACTGCAGTGTAAACACACACACACACACACTTTCAATTCACATAAGTAACCCCCGAGGTCCACGTTACGTTGTGTGTGTACGAAAAAAAAGCATGTTAGGACAAATCTAAAGAATACTGGAAAACTGGATGTTTGTCCCAGGTTTGAGTGTGTATCTGTCATGTTTGGACATTCTATGGTTTTCTATGGTTTTAAACAGAATTGAATATAGTTTAAAACCATTGTAATGGAATATAGTTATAGTTACATGTGTTTATAGTTTTATCATTTCATCCAAGCGTGTCAATAAACTATAGGTGAGGGTGAATTTGTTCATTGTTGATTTGGTGATTCGGTGATTTGTTTAGCTAGCTTTCATTGACCTAGTTTGGTAGTTATAGTATATTACCAAGCTCTGTCCAGTATTTAATGTTAGCAATTTAAATGATTTGTAATAAGGCTTAATTATTATTTCACATAATCCAAAAGCAAGCACAGATGGTGGTGGACCATCTGCTTTGGTTCTGGGAGATCAATGTGGGTTGGCTAGGCAAATCCCTGCAACCAGGCTGTTCTTCCTGGTAAGGGAAGGGTCAGAGTGGTACAGTACATGGTTTGCAGGAGTAAATGCGCCAGTAGTGATTTTGTGGGATGGAGCACATCCACTATTCCAAGGGTTGCTTTCATACCCTGAAAGCCAACAAACAACCCCTGCACATATCACCTTTGACAGTTGGCTCATCAAGCCACAAAGGACTATAGAGAGGGCATTTGGCTGCCTGAAGGGAAGGCGGTTGTGTGTAATGAAGTGGTGTGATTGCCACATTGACAATCTTAACACTATCATCATGGCTTGCTGCATGTTTCACAATATTTGATTATGTTGATGTTGGAATATCATAGGCATTGGAATTTGATGGAACATCATGTTGGTCTCTCTTTGTTTCTTCCAGTGCCTGCCCACTGCAAATAAGAGCTAGCATAGGCTAACCTTACTAACTGCTCAATGGGATCACCAGTCCAGTGTCCTCAGTGACGTTAGCAGCTGGTGTAGATGGTGTGCCAGAAGGCAACTCCAAACCATTAGGTCTGCTACTTGGGTTAAGACTGATCGAATTGTTGAAGGTATCTTAATTTCCTTTCAGGGAGCAGACAGAATTATAGATATTGGAGAACCAGGGTGAACCTTTCAGAAAGGTTCTAATGGATGTATTACCCCATACCATCTATGGTGCTGTGATGTGCAGTGGCCAGCACATAACACTGTCTGGCAGTTCCTGGAGAAAAGTAAGTAACAGACAAAAGGTTATTAACTGGACAGTATAACAGATCCCATCAATGGCCCACACATAATTTGCAAAACAGATTCTTTTAAAAGGCATACAAGGCCTGGGCATTAGGCACTCTTGCATTCACAAGTAGTTCCGAGGGGCCAAACCTACAATGTCCGGCTGGTGACTTGGCTGGTGGTAGCAAATCTATCTGCATATCTGGAATCTGCTTATTTTGCAACTCATTGTGGGGCGTTGGTGGAACAGTGGCTTTATTGTTGAATTGCACTGTTGTCTGGCAATTCCAGGCTTGGGGATTTGAATGTCAGTGGAGTTTGAATGTTCTCCTCTTGCTTTGTGGATTCTTCCGTGTAATCTGGTTTCCTTCGACAGTCCGAAGATATGATGTAGGCAGATTGATATTTCGAAATTGCCCGTGGTTGTGCCCTGTTCTACGTGGGCACTCCATGCAGGTTTTCTGTTGAGGTCCATGGGGTAAGCTTCAGGCCCCCAAGACCATACACAGGATAAGCAATAGTGACAACTAATACATGGATCTTGAGACCTCAAACAGTTGTAGAGCAGGAGGGTATACCGTGGCTGGTGCAGCAGGCTGTCTCAGCAGGCTGTCAATCTCTACCAGCAAAAATATTTTTCACAATAACTGGCATTGGTGAAGCTTTCTAGATTTGGGTACGAATTGTGGGTGCCTGACACAACTTTCCTGGGCAAAGACTGCACCAGTGTCCCTATTCAATGTCTGACAGGTTTCTGTGCAAGGCAGAACTTCAAATGTGTTCAACTGTGAGCCAATACGCCGGCTGTCATAACGTGGCCTGGCAATACCTGGTAACATCACAGGACAGGTAGGAAAAACCTGTGGGCCAGATAGTGGATGGCTTAAAAAGATGTACATGTGGTCTGACGTGAGTGTGGTTTAAAGAAACGAACGGGAAGAAGGATGGATGTCATTACTGTTTGATTTTGTCACAAGGTCTATATGAGCACATGCACAAGTAGGTAGCCTATCCGTATAAATCTATTTCTGTCTATTTTTTGCCTGTCTCTACCAAGTCCTACGCTTCATTCATGTCCTTATATTTCTCGTTCTTCGCGCTCTCTCTTTGTCCTGTTCTTTCTTTCAGTATTACTGTCTTTTATATTCTCTTTTTTCTTCTACCCCTTCTCTATCATCTGTGTCTTTTATTCGTCTCTCTTTCTTTCATTTCTACATTTCTGTCATTTTCCGCTTCGATCAGTTGATTCTGTCCGTTTTCTCTGCTGCTCAGGCAAGTTCCCATAGCAACCGGAATTCTGGGAAACCTGTTTTTCACACGTTCACCTGCCAAGTCCAGGTGCAGAGAAATTCTACCCCTTTCTCTCTCATACACACATGGAGGAGGGACAGAGAGGGGGAGAGAGAAAAAGAGAAAGACAGACAGAGAGAGAGATTTAACTGACATGCATAGGGGCAGGACATGGATCTACAGTGACAATCGACTATTCAGACGAGGCTGTGTGTGTAAGAGAGAGAGAGGGGGAGAGAGAGAGAGAGACTTTCTTTGGTCAGTAAAGAATAGGAGCAGTTGATTAATAGAGATGTGCGTGTGTGTGTGCGTGTGCGTGCTTATATATATATATATAATATTACACACGTGGACAAAATTGTTGGTACCCTTCGGTCAATGAAAGAAAATCTCACAATGGTCACAGAAATAACTTTAATCTGACAAAAGTAATAATAAATAAGAATTCTATGAATGTTAACCAATGAAAGTCAGACATTGCTTTTCAACCATGCTTCAACAGAATTATTTTAAAAAATGAACTCATGGAACAGGCCTGGACAAAAATGATGGTACCCCTAACTTCATAGTTTGTTGCACAACCTTTTGAGGCAATCACTGCAATCAAACGATTCCTGTAACTGTCAATGAGACTTCTGCACCTCTCTGCAGGTATTTTGGCCCACTCCTCATGAGCAAGCTGCTCCAGTTGTTTCCGGTTTGAAGGGTGCCTTTTCCAGACAGCATGTTTCAGCTCCTTCCAAAGATGCTCAATAGGATTGAGGTCAGGGCTCATAGAAGGCCACTTTAGAATAGTCCAATGTTTTCCTCTTAGCCATTCTTGGGTGTTTTTAGCTGTGTGTTTTGGGTCATTGTCCTGTTGCAAGACCCATGACCTGCGACTGAGACCCAGCTTTCTGACACTGGCCAGCACATTTCTCTCTAGAATCCCTTGATAGTCTTGAGATTTCATTGTACCCTGCACAGATTCAAGACACCCTGTGCCAGATGCAGCAAAGCAGCCCCAGAACATAACAGAGCCTCCTCCATGTTTCACAGTAGGGACAGTGTTCTTTTCTTCATATGCTTCATTTTTCCGTCTGTGAACATAGAGCTGATGTGTCTTGGCAAAAAGTTCCATTTTTGTCTCATCTGTCCATAGGACATTCTCCCAGAAGCTTTGTGGCTTGTCAACTATTCCAGTCTGGCTTTTTTCTGATTTGTTTTCAACAATGGTGTCCTGCTTGGTCGTCTCCCATGTAGTCCACTTTGGCTCAAACAACGACGGATGGTGCGATCTGACACTGATGTTCCTTGAGCATGAAGTTCACCTTGGATCTCTTTAGAAGTCTTTCTGTGCTGTTTTGTTACCATTCGGATTATCCGTCTCTTTGATTTGTCATGAATTTTCCTCGTGCGGCCACGTCCAGGGAGGTTGGCTACAGTCCCATGGATCTTAAATTTCTGAATAATATGTGCAACTGTAGTCACAGGAACATCTAGCTGCTTGGAAATGGTCTTATAGCCTTTACCTTTAACATGCTTGTCTATAATTTTCTTTCGAATCTCCTGAGACAACTCTTTCTTTCACTTCCTCTGGTCCATGTTGAGTATGATACTCACCATGTCACCAAACAACACAGTGACGACCTGGAGCCCTATATATAGGCCCACTGACTGATTACAAGATTGTAGACACCTGTGATGCTAATTAGTGGACACACCTTGAATTAACATGTCCCTTTGATCACATTATTTTCAGTATTTTCTAGGAGTACCATCATTTTTGTCCAGGCCTGTTCCATGAGTTTATTTTGTTAAATAATTCTGTTGAAGCATGGTTGAAAAGCAATGTCTGACTTTCATTGGTTAACATTCATA
>QNUK01001373.1:0-67150 GCA_013621035.1 Clarias magur | reverse complement strand
AGTTGTGTTTGAGGATGAAGATGTGTTTGTTAAAGAAGTGTTTGTAGTTCGGCTGGGGGATGAAGATGTGTTTGTTGAAGAAGTGTTTGTAGTTGTGTTTGAGGATGAAGATGTGTTTGTTAGAGAAGTGTTTGTAGTTGTGTTAGAGGATGAAGATGTGTTTGTTAATGAAGTGTTTGTAGTTCGGCTTGTGGATGAAGATGTGTTTGTTAATGAAGTGTTTGTAGTTGTGTTTGAGGATGAAGATGTGTTTGTTAAAGAAGTGTTTGTAGTTCGGCTGGAGGATGAAGATGTGTTTGTCAATGAAGTGTTTGTAGTTGTGTTTGCGGATGAAGATGTGTTTGTTGAAGAAGTGTTTGTAGTTGTGTTTGAGGATGAAGATGTGTTTGTTAGAGAAGTGTTTGTAGTTGTGTTTGCGGATGAAGATGTGTTTGTTAAAGACGTGTTTGAAGTTCGACTTGGGGATGAAGATGTGTTTGTTGAAGAAGTGTTTGCAGTTGTGTTTGAGGATGAAGATGTGTTTGTTAAAGAAGTGTTTGTAGTTCGGCTGGAGGATGAAGATGTGTTTGTCAATGAAGTGTTTGTAGTTGTGTTTGAGGATGAAGATGTGTTTGTTAAAGAAGTGTTTGTAGTTTGGCTGGGGGATGAAGATGTGTTAGTTGAAGAAGTGTTTGTAGTTGTGTTTGAGGATGAAGATGTGTTTGTTAATGAAGTGTTTGTAGATCTGCTTGAGGATGAAGATGTATTTGTTAAAGAAGTGTTTGTAGTTCGGCTTGGGGATGAAGATGTGTTTGTTGAAGAAGTGTTTGTAGTTGTGTTTGAGGATGAAGATGTGTTTGTTAATGAAATGTTTGTAGTTGTGTTTGAGGATGAAGATGTGTTTGTTAATGAAGTGTTTGTAGTTCGGCTGGAGGATGAAGATGTGTTTGTCAATGAAGTGTTTGTAGTTGTGTTTGGGGATGAAGATGTGTTTGATAGAGAAGTGTTTGTCGTTCGGCTGGGGGATGAAGATGTGTTTGTTGAAGAAGTGTTTGTAGTTGTGTTTGAGGATGAAGATGTGTTTGTTAGAGAAGTGTTTGTAGTTCGGCTGGGGGATGAAGATGTGTTTGTTAATGAAGTGTTTGTAGTTCGGCTGGGGGATGAAGATGTGTTTGTTGAAGAAGTGTTTGTAGTTCGGCTGGGGGATGAAGATGTGTTTGTTGAAAAAGTGTTTGTAGTTGTGTTTGCGGATGAAGATGTGTTTGTTAAAGAAGTGTTTGAAGTTCCATTTGGGGATGAAGATGTGTTTGTTAAAGAAGTGTTTGTAGTTGTGTTTACGGATGAAGATGTGTTTGTTAAAGAAGTGTTTGAAGTTCGACTCGGGGATGAAGATGTGTTTGTTAAAGAAGTGTTTGTAGTTCGGCTGGAGGATGACGATGTGTTTGTCAATGAAGTGTTTGCAGTTGTGTTTGAGGATGAAGATGTGTTTGTTAAAGAAGTGTTTGTAGTTCGGCTGGAGGATGAAGATGTGTTTGTCAATGAAGTGTTTGTAGTTGTGTTTGAGGATGAAGATGTGTTTGTTAAAGAAGTGTTTGTAGTTCGGCTGGAGGATGAAGAAGTGTTTGTCAATGAAGTGTTTGTAGTTGTGTTTGGGGATGAAGATGTGTTTGTTAGAGAAGTGTTTGTACTTGTGTTTGCGGATGAAGATGTGTTTGTTAAAGACGTGTTTGAAGTTCGACTTGGGGATGAAGATGTGTTTGTTAAAGAAGTGTTTGTAGTTCGGCTGGAGGATGAAGATGTGTTTGTCAATGAAGTGTTTGCAGTTGTGTTTGAGGATGAAGATGTGTTTGTTAAAGAAGTGTTTGTAGTTCGGCTGGAGGATGAAGATGTGTTTGTCAATGAAGTGTTTGTAGTTGTGTTTGAGGATGAAGATCTGTTTGTTAAAGAAGTGTTTGTAGTTTGGCTGGGGGATGAAGATGTGTTAGTTGAAGAAGTGTTTGTCGTTGTGTTTGAGGATGAAGATGTATTTGTTAAAGAAGTGTTTGTAGTTCGGCTGGGGGATGAAGATGTGTTTGTTGCAGAAGTGTTTGTAGTTGTGTTTGAGGATGAAAATGTGTTTGTTGAAGAAGTGTTTGTCGTTCGGCTGGGGGATGAAGATGTGTTTGTTAATGAAATGTTTGTAGTTGTGTTTGAGGATGAAGATGTGTTTGTTAGAGAAGTATTTGTAGTTCGGCTGGAGGATGAAGATGTGTTAGTTGAAGAAGTGTTTGTAGTTGTGTTTGAGGATGAAGATGTATTTGTTAAAGAAGTGTTTGTAGTTCGGCTGGGGGATGAAGATGTGTTTGTTGCAGAAGTGTTTGTAGTTGTGTTTGAGGATGAAGATGTGTTTGTTGAAGAAGTGTTTGTCGTTCGGCTGGGGGATGAAGATGTGTTTGTCAATGAAGTGTTTGTAGTTGTGTTTGGGGATGAAGATGTGTTTGTTAAAGACGTGTTTGAAGTTCGACTTGGGGATGAAGATGTGTTTGTTAAAGAAGTGTTTGTAGTTCGGCTGGAGGATGAAGATGTGTTTGTCAATGAAGTGTTTGCAGTTGTGTTTGAGGATGAAGATGTGTTTGTTAAAGAAGTGTTTGTAGTTTGGCTGGGGGATGAAGATGTGTTAGTTGAAGAAGTGTTTGTAGTTCGGCTGGAGGATGAAGATGTGTTTGTCAATGAAGTGTTTGTAGTTGTGTTTGAGGATGAAGATGTGTTTGTTAAAGAAGTGTTTGTAGTTTGGCTGGGGGATGAAGATGTGTTAGTTGAAGAAGTGTTTGTAGTTGTGTTTGAGGATGAAGATGTGTTTGTTAAAGAAGTTTTTGTAGTTGTGTTTGAGGATGAAGATGTGTTTGTTAATGAAATGTTTGTAGTTGTGTTTGAGGATGAAGATGTGTTTGTTAATGAAGTGTTTGTAGTTCGGCTGGAGGATGAAGATGTGTTTGTTAAAGAAGTGTTTGTAGTTGTGTTTGAGGATGAAGATGTGTTTGTTAGAGAAGTGTTTGTAGTTGTGTTTGCGGATGAAGATGTGTTTGTTAAAGACGTGTTTGAAGTTCGACTTGGGGATGAAGATGTGTTTGTTGAAGAAGTGTTTGTAGTTGTGTTTGGGGATGAAGATGTGTTTGTTAAAGAAGTGTTTGTAGTTCGGCTGGAGGATGAAGATGTGTTTGTTAAAGAAGTGTTTGTAGTTGTGTTTGGGGATGAAGATGTGTTTGTTAAAGACGTGTTTGAAGTTCGACTTGGGGATGAAGATGTGTTTGTTAAAGCAGTGTTTGTAGTTCGGCTGGAGGATGAAGATGCGTTTGTTGAAGTGTTTGTAGTTGTGTTTGGGGATGAAGATGTGTTTGTTAGAGAAGTGTTTGTCGTTCGGCTGGGGGATGAAGATGTGTTTGTTGAAGTGTTTGTAGTTGTGTTTGTGGATGACGATGTGTTTGTTGAAGAAGTGTTCACTGTGTTCTGATTACTTGAAGTCACTGCTAAACCACATCCAGCTGTAAAACAGAAAACAGCTATTGATTCATAGAAAGCTTATTAATATTCTAAAGCACATCTCAATGCCCAAGTTGATTTAATTTCAATGGTGCAGGAACATTACAGCCCAGGTACGTAATCCAAAGAAAATGTAGACCTTTGTAGGTGGAATGCCGGTTCTGGTTGCATCATTGATCACCATTAAATAACATAAATATATATTAAAGCTCCAGAACTGAGATGCTGATTAATCATGTCAGACCTGTCTAAACAAATTCAGTAAATGAATAGAATATGCCTTGTCAGCTATGATTAAAGCTTTCATGACATGGCAACCCAACCAGTTAGAGGGAAAATGACATGGAAGAATCACAGCATAAACCCCATTGTTTCCCATGTTTAATGGCATGGTGGAAAGAGGATTACCAAGGTCTTGCAAACACATTGGTCATTTATTTGCTCATGTCTTTTTGTCTATTTATTCCATTTTCTCAGCTATCAGAGTTTGCACAGCTGTAATGAGGACCCATTTTTATTGTTGTATTATTTATTTAATAGCTGAACTTTCACCAGTACTTACAGTATAATATTATATGACACTTAGTGACAGTAGTCATTTTGGTCTTCTAATAACTACGAGACTTCAAAGCACTTTTGTATGAGCGTCTGCCAACACACCTCTATGGGTAATTCCACAGTATTGCACATTGACTGAATGAAACAGTTCTTTATGACACTACAAACGCAAGTTAATCAATATAGCAATCACACGCTGCACAGAAAACTCCTGCAAAGCAACTTCTTCTGAACGCACGTTCAGTTGTACCCTCTACTAACAAAACGGAAGTGCCACCATCTGCTGTTATTTGGTATGACTGTGTGGCCGCTTTACTTCTGACTGTTGCAGTACATCATTGACATTGTGCGTTTCATTTTTTTGAGAAAAATGATTCCATTCTTGAAATGTAGCCAAAACTTCATCACATATTATGGTCACATTCATCTATTTCCTCTCCCAAGCCGAACCTGTTGGTCCAATTCTCCAAATAAAACCTAATACAATTGTGCTGTACATGCTGTTTTGAAGTGAGTATTAATCATCCATGTATTCTTAGATTAACTACTAAAATAATTGTAATGTTAATAAAAAAAAAAGATTATAATAATAAAAAACAACAACATCTCGTTCTTAAGTTCAGCCTCAGGTTCAATCATAGCTGAAATTCCTCTGTTATATGAAACTGTGCTGCTTAATCTCTAAATGCACAGTTTGCATTCCTCAGGGTTGAATATACAATCATATAAAGGTGATCTTAAGTTGGCACTTTATATACATATAAAGTGTCAATGTAAGATATTTCATTTAATCAATAGTTTAGAACAGGTTAGGCAAGTCTATGGTTTCTCAGAAATCAGCTGTCAAGTATTATATTACTGTACTGTACATGTACGCCATGTTGCAGATGCTAGTTAAGGGTTAGGTGAACAGCATTGGTGATTTAAAAGTGGTGGGATTTGAATCAAGCTGTAGTCCAACAAGCTTCTGGGGTGTACGGAAATTTCTGGGTGATAAAATTGGTAATCAAAGTTGACCAACTAATTTAATTGCCAATTAGTTGGTGGCCACATTGCATGTGTTTTTTCCATGCTGGTTTGGAAAGCTTTCACATGTACATGTGTCACTGACATTCATCAGTGAAGCGAAGTCTAGAATGACGTCAGCACCTTCAATTGAAAGCTTAAGCCAAAACAGCTGCTAGAATCAGAAGATAATAATAATTTAAAAAATTCTTAAATACGTAATTAGGCATTGGTGGCTCAATGGTAGGATTTCTTTCCTGCCTTGCTGAAGGCCTTGCTTTGATTTCCAGCTAATGCTCAAAGCCCAGCCACTGGATGCAGTGCCAGTCCCAAGCCGTAATAAAATGGGAGAGATGAGTCAGGCATCCGGAGTGAAACCGGCTAAGTTTAGATGCTCCACTGTGGCGACCCCTCAACAGGAGCAACCGAAAGACTAACGACAACGAATGTTGAAAAAAAGCCTACAGATTAAATGTCAGTGCTAATATAGTAAATTTTCTAAACTCTGTAGCCCAACTGTATTTAATGACTGAGTATGTTTTTTGGGGGGGGGGGCGTGCGGGGTCTAGGTGGGAAAACTTACCAGTCAGACACAAAAGAACCAACACCAGTCTCCAGTCCATTGTGGCTTTTATAACCTAAAGTTAAAAAGGATTAAAATTATTGCTTGAATAAAATATTTTATCATTTAAAAAATATGTTCATGCCATCAGGGCAGAAATCCTCCACAGATGTGATGTACTGGTGATACAGTACATTCAGGTGGTCAGCCGACTTCATTTTATTATATGTTGCTGACATATATAACGTTGCTGAGTCTCGACCTGAGCGACTGAAGCAACCCCAGATCATAACCCCGCCTCCAGAGGCTCGTACAGTGGACACTCTGCATGACGCCCATCACGCTGGTATAGGATCAATCGGGACTCATCAGGTCAAAGTCTAATCTTTACGCTCTCTAAGAAAGTGTCACTAATGTTTTTTTAATTTTTTAACAAAGGTTTAGCACTATCTTCCCTGGTTTTGATAATGTGTTGAAGAGTTTTTAAGCCAGTTCCAGTAACTCCAAAATCTCCTTATTTTTAGTCTCAGTTATTTTCTGTGCTTGGTGCAGCCGAAGTTTGACCTTCTGAAATGGTTACTCTTTGCGGGAATATATATATATATATATACATACACACAGTATGTCACAAAAGTGAGTACACCCCTCACATCTCTGCAAATATATAGTTCTATCTTTTCATAGGACATCACTGTATAAATGTGTGAGGTGTGACACAATGAAAAGTAGTAAATGTAAAGTTTGTATAGCAGTGTAAATTTATTGTCCGCTCAAAATAACTAAAAATACAGCCAATAATAGCTGAACCCCTGGCAACAAAAGTGAGTACACCCCTACATGAAAATGTGAAATGTCAATATTTTCTCATTTTCCAGCACGGCTTGAATTCTCTCGGCCATGGAGTTCACCAGAGCTTCACAGGCTGCCACTGGATCCCTCTTCCACTCCTCCATCACAACATCACGGAGGTGGTGGACATTTGACACCTTGTGCTCCTCCACCTTCCTTTCCAGGAGGCCCCAGAGGTGTTCTATGGGCTTTAGGTCTGGAGACAAGCTTGGCCAGTCCATCAGCTTTACCCTCAGTCTCTTTAGCAGGCCAGTGGAGGTGTGTTTGGGGTCTTCTTATAACCTCGGCCATCTTTATGTAAAGCAACAATTAGGTTTTTTTTTTTCAGGTCTTCTGAGAGTTGTTTGCCACTTTCAGTGGCCAGGTTGAGAGAGTGGAAGAGCTTTTATACCAAATGTAACTCACCTGCTATCTGGTGACACCTGAGACAGTGTAACACTAACGAGTCACATGACAAAGGGGAAGGAAAATGACTAATTGTGCTCAGTTTGTACATTTTCACTTAGGGGTGAACTCACTCTTGTTGCCAGGGCTTCAGCTATTATTGGCTGTAGTTTTAGTTATTTTGAGGGGACAATGAATTTACGCTGCTATACAAACTTTACACTGACGACTGTTCATTGTGTCAAAGAGTCATTTATGCAGTGATGTCCTATGAAAAGATAGAACCAAATATTTGCAGAGATGTGAGGGGTGTACTTACTTTTGTGACATACTATATATATTCACACTATATTGCCAAAAGTATTCGCTTGCCTACCTTCGCATGCATATGAGCTTGAGTGACATTCTTAATCCATAGGGTTTAATATTATGTTGACCCCATTGTAGCTATAACAGCTTAAACTCTTCTGGGAAAGCTTTCCACAGGGTTTAGGAGTGTGCTTATGGGAATTTTTTTTTAGCATTCTTCCAGAAGCGCATTTGTGAGGTCAGACACTGATGCTGGACGAGAAGGCGTGGCTCTCAGTATCAGCTCTAATTCACCGCAAAGGTGATCTATTGGGTCGAGCTCAGGACTGTTCAGGCCAGTCAAGTTCTTCTACACCAAACTTGCTCATCCATGTCATTATTAACCTTACGTTGTGCATTGGTGTGCAGTCATGTATATATACACTGTTGTGATATGCAGTATAATGCACAATTAATCATATAGAATCAACACGGCCTTTATTAAGGACATTATTAAATCACAAAAGGCTACAATTCATTATAAATAAATATTGGGAAACATAATTCGTAGTTTCATTATTTGTCAAAGGTTTGGATACAAAATGCACATATTGCAGTTTATATCACTATTAAAAACAATCACAATCTGATATGAAGTAAACGAATTCTTCTTTACTGATCATAATGTCAATAAAGTATGCACTGCATCATTGTATATTCCTATATGATTTTTGATATGACAAGGGAGAAAAAGTGATAACTTACCTGTATCCACAGGTGAGGTCCAGAATGTGAGGAGTGTTCTCAGTCCAGTGGCAGTGTCATAGAGGTCAAAAACGGAGCAAGAAAGGCTTACTTTTAACTTTAACTGTGTACCGTGCACATATCATTACATTGCCAGAAAGGAATCCATTGGCAGTGATCCTGAACAGTTATGAGATACACACATGCAGGTCCACCTCCATTGGCAGTGATCCTGAACAGTTATGAGATACACACATGCAGGTCCACCTGACTACATTATGCTTACATGTGGTTATCTCAGTGTGCTGTCCATGTTATCTGGGAAACCTGGTTGCCATCGTGCCCAATAAAGCTAATTGATATCTCCTTATTAAGAAAGGGTGAAACCTGTACAACCGTTCGTCCATACGCATAAATCCATCACTTTATGTTTACTTAATAGATTAACATGCAGGACGGGTGTGTGAGAGGAAAAAGCCTTTGTTCATTCGGTTTATGATATCACAGATAACATCTCATAACATCTCTTCCTTCTCTCTTTAGCCAAACTAGTCAGACAAATCAAAATACTTACCTTGATATACGGGATCTGTTTATTAATTTATTTACTGCTCAGAACTGTTAACAGTTAATATTAAACAGCTTTGTATAAAATAAAATAAAAAAAAGCTATACATAAAACATAACATAAGCCAAACATACAATCAAGCTGATTTTTTTATATTTTTTTATGTTATGAAATGACCTGGAGTATGTAAATATTCCAAGGAAATAATTAATCAAAGTAAAAACATACGTCATAATGTGTAATGTAATTTTCTTTTTGTTAAAATGGATTGATATGAAATAACGCACAATTTGGGAATGCCTCTGTGCCGCCCATCAAGATTTTTTAAATGTAAACGATAAAGAAAAAAAATTATTACGATTTATGTTGGTTTTAATGTAATTTAAGATCATATTTGTATTTCTTTCTTTCTTTAACAAACCAAAGATGCATTGTGCCGAAAATGTCTAGTGGTGTAAAAATAAGAATAAGAAATATATATATTTAATATTTTGCAAATATCACCTTGAACAAAACTGCCATTGTGTTTTAAGTAATACTTTTGACCAATTTTGTGAAGATTGATACAGCCATGGGACTGCATTTGAACAGATTGTTAACATTAAATTTGCTAAGAAAATTATAACATTTTTGTCGAAAGGACTCAAAAAGTGGCATAAAGCAGTCAACAACATACAGGGTGGCCATAAATTACCGTACATAACAAAAATAAATATTCTATTAAACAAAACAAAAAAAATGACGATACATTTGACAAAAGAGCAATGAATTAAATTATACTGATGGCTGGTAAGCGGTTGTAAAATTTAACAGGAAACATGGAATAAATAATGGTAACTATGTCGAGCATATTATATGAATAAATTGGTTCTTATAAAAAAAAAATTTTTTTTTTAAATCCCTATGTATGGGAACTTATGGTCCACCTTGTTTGTATAGACAAAGGCTAATAAACTTGAATAAATCAACTGTAAATGAGGTATTATAGGGATTTTCATATGCAGAAAAACAACAACAACAACAGCCAGTTGTAGTGATGTTTAGCTTAGGATCGAGCTTTTTGATGAGCAGCCCTGAAAGATCTTAACACTTTGTGTGGTTTGTGTTCTGTGGTCGTCATGTCAGAGGTTAGGCTCTTCCATTGAAGCAGCAATTCCACATGCGTTCCCTGGCTGTTGCAGTACAAGCAGTGATAGAGAGCATCTCTGAACTGAGAGCTGACGACCTTTCGAATCACTTGGAATCACAAGGTCTTTTCTTCATTCTGAGTGATATTAAGCAAAACTAACACGTGGAACGAATTCCTTTCAAACATGGAAATGTCAGAGACACTAAATATCTTCTAAAAATACTGTAGTTTAAAACGTAAAATCCTTCTTCACCTATTGTTTTTTTTTTTGTTTGGAAGAGCACAAGATTCTTAGAGGTAATTGTAAAAAGAAATTCTGCGCTGTAAAGCTAAACCTGCTAAAAGCTAATGCTCCGGTTGTAGCATTAAGTGTGGCAGGTTGGTGTAAAGGCAGTGTTAGGTTTTGTTTTATGTCAGAAATTATTTAAATGCACCAAAAAGGCAAAACAGTCCAATAGTCCAAAAATGGACACTGATCAAATACAAGGAGAGAAACTTTAGAAAATGGGAACTGTTTGTACTAAAAGGGCTTGGAGCATGCCTGGAAATGATGGATTTTTTCCATACTGTATGTATAATTTTATACGGAGTGTTCCTGTTCACCATGAATAAAACTCACATAAAAGCTAGTGGTGAAAAAATGGATTCCGTCATTACCCTTTTAGTGTGACTGTGCACCTTGAATACCGCAGACTGGACTTGAGTAGAGAACTGCTCACCTTTTGTTTTAATCAAGGATACCTGGTCAGGATGTCAGCAATAGCAAAGTCATACAGTTTCGATTCCGAGGCACACATTAGTCACGCGTGTTCCTGGCATCGCACTGGAATCTGGCTGATCATGCACAACCTGCTCTAGCATTTCTATCGCTGCACTTGCATGTATTTCATTATTTTTCTTCATGGGAATTTAGATTACAATTATTTAATATTGTTCTCATTTTTTTTTCAACCAAAACCTTTTATTGCACTCAAGTCAAAAAAAACTAAACGTGTTAAAAATGTCAAAGGAAAAAATGAAAGGCTGATTACGATAGTGTCCTTATCCTGTCTGACTTTTGATTGCTTTGGTTTACCAGGTTTAGCTTTACAGCGGTCTGATGTGTTACACACTGATCTCGCTGATCTTCTATCCGCTTATGGAAGCTATGTTTCCAATCTCACTGCATTTAAATGTGATTATAGTTTCTCGAAACCCTGAGTCGACTCAAGCTGCCTTTCTGTTCTGGCATGAAAGTAATGTGGCTCAATAACAGGAAAATAATGAATTTGCCCGGAACCTGCTCTTTCTCTCTCCACTTGCATCTGGAAGTTCTGTGCTGAACTGGTGATGATGATTTTTCATCTTATTTTATTTTATTTTATTTTATTTTAAAGGACGTTGTAAACCAAAACAAACATGAAAGCCACATGAAGAGCTGGGAGGAGAGTCAGAGCGAGTCAACCACGCGAGTCAACCACGCGAGTCTGATTAGAGGGTAAAGATCCAAAGTACTTTCTGTGTACATTAAAGGTCCTTATTTCTTTGATCTCTGTGTCTATGAGTCATCCTTTGGTTTCGCGCTTGTAGAGTTTCTAAAGTTTTCTGCTTGATTGTGGTTAGAAAAGGAGTATAATAATATATTTTGTAACTGTTATTAGTACACTGTTGGTTTAAATATTATATTAGGTTATATTATTATGATATTATTTCTTGTTAACATTAATTGTATTGCTTTAAATCCTTCTCTGCCTCCTGCCGGTGTATTTTCTACTAACCTAATTTGAGTGTCTGCTTCTCTCTGGTTTGGTTCTTTCACAGCGTTTTCAATAAGAGAGTTTGAACATCATCCACTGCAGCTCACCTGGTTGAGGACTTGCCAAAGATTCCCTGTAAAACTGGTACTGCAGAACAGCAACAACAAAGAAAGAAAAGAGGAACAGCTGGGTCAAACTCTACCTCATCACAAGTCCCCCACATTCAGGGGCTCTGTCAGGGGAGGGAAAGGAAGGTAAACATGGGCATGCCGAGCCTGTCATCCCAGCCCTCGGCATCTTTTGGTCAAAACGTCACAATCCAAATGCAGATAAATGTTTAAGTATAGTGAAAACATACAACAACAACAACAACAACAACAACAACAACAACAAAAACGCTGTACATGAAAAACATGTAAACTATGACTATGGCTAAGACCAATGGCAAACTGATAAGCTAATAGATACGTTTTTTTTTTCTTATACTTCCTATATATTTTTTAAAAACATTTTTTAATGTTTTGTTCTACTTTCTACAGCCATGTTTCTATAGTTAAACTTATTCTTATTTTATTCCTCTATTTATTTCTTGTTAATTGTTTTTCTATTTCTTGGGCCACAGGCGGTCGTTTAAGCGTCTCACTGCATATCAGACTGTGTAAGTAACAATTTGAATTTGAATTTGCTAACAATAAATATGGCAGCATTAATGAGTTAACAGATAATTTAACTGGGAAAATAAAACAAATGTTAAACTAGGGGGACACATGACAACGTGAGTGTGGAAAGAACCAACTGGGGGAAAAACAAACAAACCCAATTTAGCCTAATTAGCCAGCTCAAGCTAATTAGCCAGATTACAACTAAGACCATGTGACTCGAGCACGATGGGATGTGGAAATAAATGTCAACATAAGAGTCGTACTGAACCGGAAGGGGAAAAAAACCCAAATAACAATAACATGGTGCGTGTCACATTCAGAGTTCTCACTTGGTTTCCTGTAAAGATATTAAGTTTTATTGGCACAATAATCTTACAATAACAGCCATTCAGGTGTTTAGTTTATTCGCAATAAATTAGAAATATATCAACTACACAGGATTTATGGTATAAAATATAATAAGAAATATAAGGGTAAGAATAATGTATGTGAGTATGACAGCAACAGGAGAGGTGTTGTTCCAAAGTACAAGTCAGTAATTATTTGATGTGTGATTGAGCTAAAAAGAAACAGGAACAGTGTGGAAAAAGCAACTAACATGCCACTTCATGACCCTGATGCATAAGCAGGAATAGAGTGTGTGTGTGTGTGTGTGTGTGTGTGTGTGTGTGTGTTTGGGGCACACACTCTACATTCCTCACATCTTCCGGCAAGGAAACGTCACATCTTTAGACACCTCATTTAGATGGTTGTTGGGGTTTACCCCAAAAAAAAAAAAAGTGCATAAAAGTTTGCAAATCCACAATCTACATTTGCACATCTGTTGAGTCTATAATGTAACCCTGGAAGGAAACCTCCCCGGTATGAAATGAAAAACTTTCTCTCATTTCACCTGGAGTTGAGCAGTTAAAACTCTGTCATGTCGATGGTGTGACAAGGTCGGAAGAATAGTCATAAATGTCATAAATATTCACAATCACGATTTTTCTTATTTATCTTAAAATATATAATATCATATAATATCTCAATTTAATCCTCGTTCATTCCTTATTTCATTCACCGCTGCCTGTGAGGGTACTGAACTTGAAGGCAGATTCCACCATGCTGTCCTTCCTAGGAGTTCCTCACCCACTTACTCATATGCTGCTGATTACTTGCATCCCGTTTCCAAACAGCCATAGTGTGTTTTAAAGCTTTACAGGTGAGCATCATTAAAAACACACTGCAGTTTGAAGCCTCTGGGCCACCAAAATAGTCTGAGAGCGTGGAATTGGTGCATGTTTGGGGATTGCACCTGCAGCATGAGTGGACATTTGTGCGCTCAGCTGGTCCACAAGTTGTAGCTACATGCAAACTTGAGCAACGTCATTTGCATTTAGGTCAACAATAAGGCGCCAAATTAGCCACCATACCAAATAAATTGGGTCACTTTTCTCAGTAACATGAGAACGGCATGCAAATACTCTTGTAAATATTCCCCCTCTAGCCTCCTTGCCGTCAGGCTAGAATTCAGTTCTTCCACTAATTCGTTGACACCAACACCTCCTTTACGATGACAATTTCTCTCCCCCGGGATATAAAAAAGTTGCTCAGAAGCAACAAGAGCATTGATGGCACTAAACGCATTGATACCTGAAGGTCTCACTGCACATGCAGATGGTGTTTGCACTAACGTCTCTTCCTGTACGATTGTTCATTGCCGGCTTTGCCTCAATTTCTGTAGCTCATTGGACTTAACTAATAATAGCACATTTTATTTATAATGCATTTTATTTGTCAAGCAAATCTCTACAAATTATTTCAACCCAAAAGCTCAGATAATTTCATAGATTTAAAATCATCAACAGTCAGTGGCATCCTCAGATACTCCGGAAGAGCATTCAGTACTGTTTTTGGAACGGTCCTACTCCATAGGAACCAGAATAAGCCCGAATGGAAAAGCAACTACAATGGAAAGTGTTCGGTAACCCGGTGACAAAGAACAAATGTGCACTATTGTCCAATAAAGTCTACCGCAGTCCCTCAATGGAACTGTTGACTTCTCCAGTGTGTTAGGGTGGCTGCCCTGACACCCACACACACAAAAACAAAACAAAAACAAAAAGAAATACACATTTGGTAATGTAAGACATACAGGCAGAAAGTACAATTCCAAAACAACTGGAACAGCATGGAAATCGGCATTAAACACAAACTATATCCATTATACTGTACACCCCTATATTAAAAGCTCCACAACTAATTATTTAGAAAACTAACCACGTGAATTTAGTTGTATGTTAAAATATGCATCAATTTCAGATCTTGTGGCTATAACAACCTCCAAAGTAGTTGAGGCAGCGACAATTTATACACACCAACAACCATATGACGAGCAGAATTTACATGAGGCGAGAAACATGGGCCGTTAAACACGTCAACCAATTATGTTCTAGTATATAAGGAGTTTCAAAGAAGGACCCTCGGATGGAGTGAGGCCTATCAGTTCCCCAGTATTAGTTCACAATATCAGCATCAAGACGTTCATGAAAACCCATCAAATCTCAGTTCACAAATGCAAATTAAGGCTTGAGGAAGTTGTACCGTCATACCATGCATATACTGTATAAAAGGAAAAGCAAACAAATTACTTTGGCCCAGGACAATTTTACATATAATACTAAACTTTTAAACAAAAATAATTACACAGCAAGTTTTTATTTTTTAGGATAATTTAATTATAGATTAAAATATTTATAATAATAAAACTTTAATTATCATTAATTAGTGGTATGTTAAAACAAAACAGGTCTCTGTCAGAAAGGCCTGAATTGAGTCACATGGTTACAACCAGTCGTCACTAGGCAGTGTGCCAAATGTGTGATCAAACAGGCCTCGCGCCCTCTAGTGGCTTGCTCATGGCCTCCAAACCCGCAGAATGCAAAAAGTACATTTTTATTAGTTATTTAGTAATGGTGGTTATAAATTCAAGTTATTACAGAATATGCATCAGATAAAAATATTTTATTCAGTTGTTTTATTTTTTATAGTTTCCAACGTTGCATCATCAAGAAGTGAAGTGTTTATTTTAATGCGTGGATAACATCTGTAGGACAAGAACACGTTAGCTTTATGGCCCAACATTCTACAGTACCAAAATCTACTGAACCAATTTTTTAAAATTTAATCCAAGGAAAAGAATGCATAGAAGTAATTTGTGCAATTTTATAACCTTTGCAAAAAAAAAAAAAAAAAACTTAACTGCATGGATGAAGAAAATACTGTCTTCTCTTATTATTATTATTATTATTATTATTATTATTATTATTATATAATCAATCGAATACGCAGCATGCTGAATACACTTTTGGCTGCCATTAGGCTCCACCTAGAGGAAAACACACACAGGTGCAGTTATATCACACTGCCGTATACAGTAGTAGATTGTATTGTAAAAGCTCTTTACCCATGCATTTAGGGCTTGTCAGATGATTTACAACCCTTTACTTACTCAGTATATATTCAAAGAAGATGAGAATAGTAAGCAAAAGTAAGCAATAATAATAAAAAAGTAATCTGTAACATAGTCTTCAGCACACATTCTCAGCTGTAGACGGCAGGCCAGTCTAGCACCCGTACGGTGATTAGCAGTAATGAATCTGTAATCGGAGCAGAATGTGGTTGTTCTGCTCCTGGAAAATCCAGGGATGTCTAAAACAGCTGGAGTGTGAATGGCAGCGTACCGTATGTTATTCTAAAACATTGTTTTCTGCACTAATGGTGCCCTCACAGATATGCGGTTTATTCCTGCCATGAGGACTGGCACACTCTCATTCCGTGACTGGTGCTGGCTTCTGGACCTGACGCGGATAACACCTTAGATGTTTCTTTGAATTTTTGACCCAGAAAGATGATTCCTGTTGTTGCCAGAAACCATTTGCACCATTGTTGACTCTTTGCACCACAGAGCATGTTTCCAGTTCCACTTTCCCTTTTAGATGAGACAGAGCTCTTTGACACTTCTGCATGGCCTTTTACCAGACACTTATATTAACATCATGTCTTTATTTCTCCCCTGTTGTAGATTGCCGTGAAGAGGATGGACCCTTGACACTCTGCCATCTTGTACTTCTTCAGTATTCATTTTTGTTGGGGTGTGGAATGAACAATTTGAGTTTCCATCATTTCTTATGGGAAATTTCGATTCGGTTTACGAGTGTTTTGAAATACGAATTATGTTTGTAATCCAAGGCTCCACTGTATTATATACTTTAAGTAGGTATATAATGTAATTAAAATTTATTTTTATTGGCATAAGGTAAATTTCAAGGTTTTTATTAGGTACTTTGTACATAGTTTAAACTATATAATGTATTTTCTAATGTGTTATTGCTAAATCAGATGCACTTCACTACTAGAATAATGCTCCAAAGCTCTCTGCCTGTTTTCAGAGTCACTGCGTAACAGCTAGAATCAACACACCAGGTTTAAACTAATAATGTATATTCCAATACTAATGTCTGTCTTTGTTCAGACAACTGTACATATATATTTATACATATTTTTGTGTTTCTCAGACAACCTGTCCCAAGCCTGAGTAAAAAAAAAAGAGTGTTATGTCAGGAAGGGCATGGGGTGTAAAATCTGTGTGAAGTTGTGTGTGGATTGGATGTGATGCCTAGTGTACTATTTTTTGTATTTGTAACACAGTAAAAATAGCTGTAATGTACTTATGATACATTAAATATATACTTTAATTTCATTAATTACTGTGTCAGGTATGTGCATTACTTCAAGTGTACTAAGTATACTTAAAGTTGTTCCACTTAAGCACACAAAAGTATACTTAGTACACTTAAAATTGTGCTTTTGTATAATTTAGTTACAACTTAAATGCACTTAAAATAGCAAACTTCAAGTATAGTAATCATTATTCTGGAGCAAGTACACTTAAGTATGCTTTGGCATGCTGGAATTTATTATACTTTGTGTACGTTTTACTCAATGGGGTGGTGTAAGCTTAAATATGTGGCTTCTTGCAGGAAAACATTCTTTGAAGAATTTAAGAATTTAAGTCAGATCTTTGAAGATTTCAGATCAAGGCTGCATCGCAACATTAGTCTTACATGATCTCATTTGATGCTGCATTCAACACTATAGATAATAATATTCTCAACTTAGATCTCTTACAAAATCACATATGTATTCAGGGACAGGCATCAAAATGGTTTAGATCCTAACTGTCTGATCGATACCATTTTGTAGATCTGCATGGAGAACTGTCCAGTGTAATGCCAGTGTAATAGGGGGTCCCACAAGGGTCAGTTTTAGGACCTCTGCTGTTCTGAATATACAATCTGTCAGTAGACAGAGGCTAACCCTGCAAGGATCCTGAGGCATCAAGAGAAGGACCATCTCCAGCTGGTTTCAACTTCATCATGGTTTGGAGCTACACATGCTGCTCCCGAGCTCCCAGTGATCCAGACTCCCCCGGCCCTCTGAACCTGTTGGTCTCATCCTGGTGCCATGCTGCTGCTGAGCTGGACTCCATGTTAAATTGACCTTTCAGCTGCCTAAAACACTATATGTCTGCAAAAAAATCCCTGCTAACTGATATCACCCAGATGAGGATGGGTTCCATGTTGAATCTGATTCCTCTCAAAGTTTCTTCCTCGCGCCATCTCATGGAGTTTTTCCTTGCTACTGTCACCTGTGCTCACCAGGGACAGCGGGGATCTGATCCTTATGATTTATGTATACACACTCATACACATCTCCATAATTTTCTTTTAATTTTGTGAAGCTGTGTGGAGACAATGGCCATTGTTAAAAGCGCTATATAAATAATATCGAATTGAATTTCAGAAAGTAAACTTGAGTTAATAACTGAACTAGTAAGTGTTTTAAAAGATTTTAATAGCAATGTGGTCAAAATAATGAAGGGTCATTCACGAAGAAGTTGGTACTGAAAGATTATAAATTCAAAAAATAAGGGTTAGCATTAGCCTACTTTAAAATAAACACAGAAGTCAATTCTGATTAATGATAATATTTACAGCCTTGATTCAAAGCCTGTAACTGCACGTATCTGTTACATCTGAACTAAAGTGCACAAGAAAGAAGATTCTTTTACGTTTCTTTTTTTGCCAAATAAAATATTAACTGCAATGTTGTGCATCATCATTTCTATATACTATATATAACTATGTTCAATGACATCTGAATATTATTTCTTCCACATCATCAAAAGTCGACTCGCTGGTTCAAAGAACCGACTCACATGTCCTTACAAACACATTAGCAGGTAATTTTCAGATAAAGATAAAGAATGTCTGGGATAAGAAAGTTGCTATTTTGCTGTTTTTTTATGTTTATTACTTTTTCAGCTTCTAAAGATGCACCATGCAATATTTATACCAATATGAGAAAAATACTTGGCTTTATTTGCAGACAACTGTTACTTGCATAGACTTTAAATCTTTTTTTGGAGTGTTTTTATTCATTTTTTATTGTTGTTTTACACATTTAATGGCTTTACAAATCCTATCATAAGTCCTTTCAGCGTACCTAGTCGGGGAAAGACAATGTGTGGTATTAATCATTCTATATTTGAAATAGTATTTACTCATTTTCTTGTAGTGGTGAAATTGTTCAAAAACATCTACGTCTAGGCATTTGGCAGACCTGAATGTGGACCTGCCTGGGTCTGCCATTGGGATCAGATCCAGGTCTATGCAAATAACTAGATGTAGATGTTCAAAAAAACATGCAGTAGACGAACGTTGTGCAGTAAAGTTTTACAGTTTATTATTTCCAAAAAAATGTTTTTCCTGATTCCTTACTTAATTTTTTGAATCAGAAAATAGGAGGAAAAAAAGAAACTCATAACTATGGCTTTAGATGGTTTTATATAAATATTACATTATTGTTTACACACATATTCTATTTTATGTTTTAAATTCCAGACGAGTCATATATTCTTTGGTCAAAGTCTTTTTTGAAGTTATTCTCGTCATAGTTGTGTAAGAGGCAAAATTGTAATTATAATATTTATATGGACAAATCAGATATAAAAATCTAATGTACTTGTATATTAGTGAAAATAAAATCAGTTATGTATCACAATTCTTTGCATATCCACTCAAAAATTTAATATGCTTAAGTCATTTTTCTCATTTATGTATGTTTGCAATTGAGGTAATAAAATGTTTTTACTCTATAATTCTACACTCTAAACTATTCACACACTGGCAGGCAGCACGGCATCCTGTGTGGTACGCACATATGATTTGTTACAAATTGGAAAAAAAAGGATATTTATGAAACTTTGTGTTCATTTTAACAGCAATAACAAGGGTGTTTTGAACTGCAGACTCAGAGGGGAGAGTGCTCGTAACCTGAAATCATGAATCGACATGTAGAGGAAGTTTCTGAAGGCTTGTTTCTAAATTGGTCCAAGCTGAAAAAAAATATATTATTGAGTTAAAAAAAAACTAATCAAATAATTTACTAGGAACTCATATACAATTGTGAAAAATATGTGGCATAAAATCCAATTACTTACCTGATTGCGGATTTGTTTAGCTTTTGCTACAAACTCTGTGGTGAGTACTGCATACAATTTTTCATTAATGTTGAAGACATGCATTTTGCAGCAACGACTAAAGTTGCGGTTGAAGGGGTGTTCTGAGCTATGATTGGGCTTGAAGATGTGTTTGATGAAGTGTTTATATGTGTGTTCAGTGATGAAGATGTGCTTGTTGAAGAAGTGTATGAAGCTGCACTTGGGGTTAAAATGTGTTTGTTATAGAAGTGTTTGATGTTGTGCTCAGGGATGAAGATGTGTTTAATGGAGTGTTTGTAGCTATGATTGGGTTTGAAGTTGTCTTTGTTAAAGAAGTGTTCGTAGCTCGGCTCAAGGATGAAGATGTTTTTGTTGAACAAGTGTTTGAAGATCTACTCGGGAATGAAGATGTGTTTGATTAAGAAATGTCTGTAGGTCTGATTGGAGATGTTCGATTAAGTGCGCTCAGGGGTGAAGATGTATTTAATGAAGATGTTTGAAGGTCTGATCACAAATAAAGAGGTGTTTGATGAAGATGTGTTTGTAGTTCGACTTGCAGATGAAGATGTGTTTCTTGATAATATGTTTGTAAATGATGAAGATGAAAATGTATTTGATGCAGTGTTTGTAGCTTTGCTTAGAGATGGGGTTGTGTTTGTTGAAGTGTTTGTAGCAGTGATTATGAATGAAGATGTGTTTGATAAAGAAATGTTTGGAGCGTTGCTCAGGGTAAAAGTTGTGTTGGAGGGGTGCTGGATGAGGATGTGTTTTTAGCTGTGATTATAAATGATGATGTGTTTGTTAAAGAAATGCTTGTAGCAGTGTTCAGGGAAGAATATATGTTTGTTAAGGAAGTGTTTGTGGTTCTGTTTAGAGGTAAATATGTGTTTAATGAAGAGGTGTTTGTGCTCCTGATCGTGGATGAAGAGGTGTTTAATGAAGTGTTTGTGGTTCTGTTTAGAGGTAAAGATGTGTTTAATGAAGAGGTGTTTGTGCTCCTGATCGTGGATGAAGAGGTGTTTAATGAAGAAGTGTTTGTGGTTCTGTTTAGAGGTAAAGATGTGTTTAATGAAGAAGTGTTTGTGGTTCTGTTTAGAGGTAAAGAGGTGTTTAATGAAGAAGTGTTTGTGGTTCTGTTTAGAGGTAAATATGTGTTTAATGAAGAGGTGTTTGTGCTCCTGATCGTGGATGAAGAGGTGTTTAATGAAGAAGTGTTTGTGGTTCTGTTTAGAGGTAAAGATGTGTTTAATGAAGAGGTGTTTGTGCTCCTGATCGTGGATGAAGAGGTGTTTAATGAAGAAGTGTTTGTGGTTCTGTTTAGAGGTAAATATGTGTTTAATGAAGAAGTGTTTGTGGTTCTGTTTAGAGGTAAAGATGTGTTTAATGAAGAGGTGTTTGTGCTCCTGATCGTGGATGAAGAGGTGTTTAATGAAGTGTTTGTGGTCCTGTTTAGAGGTAAATATGTGTTTAATGAAGAGGTGTTTGTGCTCCTGATCGTGGATGAAGAGGTGTTTAATGAAGAAGTGTTTGTGGTTCTGTTTAGAGGTAAATATGTGTTTAATGATGATGTGTTTGTGCTCCTGGTCGTGGATGAAGAGGTGTTTAATGAAATGTTTGTGGTTCTGTTTAGAGGTAAAGATGTGTTTAATGAAGAGGTGTTTGGGCTCCTGATCGTGGATGAAGAGGTGTTTAATGAAGTGGTGTTTGTGCTCCTGATCGTGGATGAAGAGGTGTTTAATGAAGTGTTTGTGGTTCTGTTTAGTGGTAAAGATGTGTTTAATGAAGAAGTGTTTGTGGTTCTGTTTAGAGGTAAAGAGGTGTTTAATGAAGAAGTGTTTGTGGTTCTGTTTAGAGGTAAAGAGGTGTTTAATGAAGAGGTGTTTGGGCTCCTGATCGTGGATGAAGAGGTGTTTAATGAAGAAGTGTTTGTGGTTCTGTTTAGAGGTAAATATGTGTTTAATGAAGAGGTGTTTGTGGTTCTGTTTAGAGGTAAAGATGTGTTTAATGAAAAGGTGTTTGGGCTCCTGATTGTGGATGAAGAGGTGTTTAATGAAGTGTTTGTGGTCCTGTTTAGAGGTAAATATGTGTTTAATGAAGAGGTGTTTGTGCTCCTGATTGTGGATGAAGAGGTGTTTAATGAAGAAGTGTTTGTGGTTCTGTTTAGAGGTAAAGAGGTGTTTAATGAAGAAGTGTTTGTGGTTCTGTTTAGAGGTAAATATGTGTTTAATGAAGAGGTGTTTGTGCTCCTGATCGTGGATGAAGATGTGTTTAATGAAGAAGTGTTTGTGGTTCTGTTTAGAGGTAAAGATGTGTTTAATGATGAGGTGTTTGGGCTCCTGATCGTGGATGAAGAGGTGTTTAATGAAGTGGTGTTTGTGGTTCTGTTTAGAGGTAAATATGTGTTTAATGAAGAGGTGTTTGTGCTCCTGATCGTGGATGAAGATGTGTTTAATGAAGAAGTGTTTGTGGTTCTGTTTAGAGGTAAAGATGTGTTTAATGATGAGGTGTTTGGGCTCCTGATCGTGGATGAAGAGGTGTTTAATGAAGAGGTGTTTAATGAAGAGGTGTTTAATGAAGAAGTGTTTGTGGTTCTGTTTAGAGGTAAATATGTGTTTAATGAAGAAGTGTTTGTGGTTCTGTTTAGAGGTAAAGATGAGTTTAATGAAGAGGTGTTTGGGCTCCTGATCGTGGATGAAGATGTGTTTAATGAAGAAGTGTTTGTGGTTCTGTTTAGAGGTAAATATGTGTTTAATGAAGAAGTGTTTGTGGTTCTGTTTAGAGGTAAATATGTGTTTAATGAAGAGGTGTTTGTGCTCCTGATCGTGGATGAAGAGGTGTTTAATGAAGAAGTGTTTGTGGTTCTGTTTAGAGGTAAATATGTGTTTAATGAAGAGGTGTTTGTGCTCCTGATCGTGGATGAAGAGGTGTTTAATGAAGAGGTGTTTGTGCTCCTGATCATGGATGAAGAGGTGTTTAATGAAGAAGTGTTTGTGGTCCTGTTTAGAGGTAAATATGTGTTTAATGAAGTGGTGTTTGTGCTCCTGATCGTGGATGAAGAGGTGTTTAATGAAGTGTTTGTGGTTCTGTTTAGAGGTAAAGATGTGTTTAATGAAGAGGTGTTTGTGCTCCTGATCATGGAGCATGGGGGGGCAGCCTCCCTAACAAATTAAATGAGAGAAAAAGGCCTAGTTTACATAATACTGATGAATACTCATGTCCCAAGGTAAAATTAGCAACACTCCTCTCTCCTGCATTTATACATTACTGTATGGACTTGTATGGGCAGCAAGCAATGTCTGTGGTTTCTGCTGGGATTTGCCTTTGGTATTATATACATTCATATCCTAACTAAAAACTACTACTATATAATAGACCTGATATGGTAAATCTTTTAGAAGATTTATTGACTGAGGTTGTTATGTTTGGGTCAGGATCAGAAACTGAATAGAATATATTATTAATGTAATATATTATCAGGAGGGGAAGCAAAATGAAAAAAAAAAAAAAAAAACTTACCAATCATACACAAAATAGCCAACACCAGCCTCCAGCCCATTGTGGTGCTTATAACCTGAAAGTTATATTAAACAAACAAACAAATAAATAAAGATATTCAGTCAGTTTTTACAGTAATCTAAACAATGAGCAAAATCTCTACCTGTAATACCAAAACGTAAAGGCTGACATTTCTTCAGTAGCTTAGGCTGTAAACACAACTCTGCCCTCTTAAGTCTAGAAAGTGACGCAGATTGATTTCCACTTTCACTTTACTCAAGCCTCATTACGTTAACAAAACTGAATGCTGACTAATCAACCTCAAATTTCAGGTGCAGAAAACACATTACGAAGTTTATCAGGCATCCTTTAGTAGAGAAAAGGCATGCACCAATATCTAAGTACCAGGTGCATCATGCTCAGGCTGAAATATAACACCATCCCTGTCTCTGCTCGATTAACTAGGACGCAGCATTTTAAACCGTCAAGTCAAATCTCACACATTGCAAAAACAGGTGAAAAGTTTAAAGGCAAATCATTTGTGATTATTTTAAAATCACAATGATCTCCAAACAAACTACAAAAAAGTGAGAAGCGATGTGATATAATAAAGGCCAGAAACATGTCCGAGTTGGAGTACACACCTTAAAATGCTACGAGACACGCATTGTGAAAATTTGAATACATTTGCTTGGCAAATAAAAAGCAGCAATGTTTTGCAGTGTTGGATTAACATATAAAACAAACGTTCAGCTTGGACTCTCCAACTGTAAATGACCTGTTTTCAGAGGTGGGTAGAGTTAGAGTAGCTGTACTTTAAAATAATATTACTCAAGTAAGAGTGACTGTTTCTGTAATATTTGTTATTATTTTAATGTACTGTACATGCTGAAGTGTGTTTGTGTTTTGGCAGATAGAGAAGACACGGCAGTATGAAGCTGTTCATGATGCCAGGGACGCATGATATTTCTGGGCTGCATAGAAATGTTCTACACGTGTGTTGTCGATTCAATCCGTACTGAAACATACCTATATATTTATAGATTGTTAAAGTAGCATTATGTGTCGGATTAAAGTTCACATATAATTACACAAACATGAAAACAGCATTCTATACTCACCGCAAGACTGTACAACAACTGCACCAATAATTCATGGGTGTTCCGCAAAATTAGAGAAAGATGCAGGAACTTTTGTCCGCGCATGCACAAGTGAGCGTATGTTGGACGGATTCACAAGTAGGATGAATTTATAGAACACCTGCTGAAGAGCTGATTGGTTAAACGGAGTCATGTGATTCTTGTTGCTGCGCCTGATTGGTGAAACAGACAGGCGGTTGATCTCAAGGCTGCATGTGTCGAATAAATGGTTAGAAAAGTAACGAGTCGAGTGGAGCCGAGTGAGAGTCGCGTTTCTTCTTCACAAATCTACTCAAGTAAAACATGTGGCGCAGTCAAACTACTCATAGAACAACATATTTATTTTGTCCAAAAAGTTATTGAAGTAAATGTAACGGAGTAAATGTAACTCGTTACTACTCAAACTCTGCCTGTTTTATACACTGTCTGGCCATAATAATAATAATAATAATCATCATCATCATCATCATCATCATCGTCATAGAAAGTGCACTCTCTGAGATTTTATTCTAACACCCAGATTATGAAAATAAATTGATTCAATTCTAGCACTAATCTAAACCATGAGTAAAAATCTCTCCCTGTAATACCACTGTGTGACGTCTGACATTTCTTCAGTAGCTCAGGGTGTAAACACAACTCTGCCCTTTTAAGTCTAGAAAGTGTCGTTTCTAGGGTGATTTCCATGTGACTTTACACTTTCGTTTGACTCGAGCTTCATTATGTTAACAAAACCGAATGCTGACTAATCAACCTCTAATTTCAGGCGCAGAAAACACGTTTAAGAAGTTTATCAGGTAAGATTGAGTACAGAAAAGCCATGCAGCAATATTTAAATACGATATTATCATGGCTGATTAACTGGTCCACAGAATGTATGAGCAGCACAAACTGTATTCCGCACGTGGTGCATTCATTTCATTCATTCATGACTTTGTGTGTTAAGCTACATGCATAGCTCTTCTTACTTTGTGATCTGTTAGCAGTAAGTTTATACACATTGATGTTTCACTTGAGTTGATTTTTCAAATGATCTAATTACAGCTTGTGGACATAAAATAAAATTCTGTATGTATCCTTTTTCCCGTCTGTTTTTTATTTATCTCTTTACTGCTTTATTGCTGCCTCATATGCTTCGCGCTGATCACACCAGTCTTCTTTAGAGGTATGAAAGCTAAGTTTGAGCTCAGAGTTAAAAATGAATGATGACAATGAAATTCTTCTACCATTACCATTCTCACTGTATTTACAGTAGGTAGGAGACCAGAATGTGCTTTACCGTCACACTCACCGCCGCGATGGGACGACGGCGACCAATTGAAATATTCTGCCTTTTAAAGTCATCCCTGAAATGACCACCAGGTGGCGCAAAGGGACATTTTGCAAAACAGCGGAAATCTCCGCTGCAGAGGATATAGTCACGTTTCATACGAATTACATCATTACATTATTGGTTTTCCATTAGTTTATGTAAGAGCAGAAAAAAATGACAATTCTAAATTTGTACAATAATTTTAGTATTTTAGTAATGTATCCTGTGATTCTGAACTTATTTAATTACAATGTTTAACTTTTAAATCTCAAGGAAGAGCGAATGAACTAAGGCCTGATGCCTCAATCTAAGCGCCACTTAACGACATAAAGCCGGCAAACGCAAAACCCGAATGCCGCCACCTGGTGCCGCAACAGTAGAAATTCTATTCTGGTTGAGTAACATCTGTAAGTAGTTTAGATCATACAGAACCTTTTCTGTTCTGATGTGACAGTAAAGTGACTCAATAAAAGGAAAAGACTTAATGCCTATAATCTGCTTTTTCTGATTTACAAATGAGCATTTTTAGATACTTTACTTCATATCTGTCCAACTTATCCCTCTGCATGTGTGTTGTAATGTTTTTGTATATTTTCCACCCTGTATTATGGTTGAATGAGTAGGTACACTTTCTCAGGTCTCATCACCACGGTTCAGGTTGGGTAGCTGGATCTTGGCATTGAGTTGGAGTTGGTGCACATGCCAAGATCCAGCTACCCCACCTGAAAGGGAGAACAGCGCTGAACATTGCTACCCACTGCCAGAGTCTAGACTTGTTTTTTGGCATCAGCACTGGGTCTAAGCTGGAAATTGGCATGGGCACTGGTGTGGAGCTGGTCCTTGGTTCTACGTTGAAGCGTGGCAGCACAAGCACTGAATCTGTGCTAGAGCTTGGCACAGATGCTGGGTCGGAACAATAAGTTTTGCTGCTTGGGCCATCTTGGGAACCTCAAAACCAGGTTGCAGCTCCAGTATGGCATCCCTGCCAGGCAGTGGCTCTAGCATGAAGTCCCAACACGTGTATGGAACAAGCATGATGTTTTTGAAACCAGGGGAACTAGGGATTGGGGTGCATTAGTTAACTGCGTAACCTAGTTCCAATTACTTTCTAAATAATCTCATCTCATTTTTTCCCCTTACTACTGTTTCAGATTTTAATGAAAGTGCTTCCACACCCCTAGATGGCGCCTGATTGCAGATTTATGCAGCTTACAATTGTAGGCATTTCCTTGCAGTTGGTTCCATCAACATATTCTAATATATATGAAAAATATATAGTATCATGTCACATCATAGTTTATTAAGCATCCAATACAATATGAATAATATGGAAGGTTTAACAGTGTACATTGAGAAGCAGCAACACAACAATATACTGCGGTATACCATACAGTATTGATAGCATCTAAATATAATGAGGTATAAAGTATGCATATGTTTCCAGGTGAGATACAGTGTGAACACATCGGTGACAGCATAATGCTGCAATTTTAGTTACAAATGACAGAAATCTGGAACCTGTATCTACTGATGTTCAGGAAGGATCTCATCAGTCGCTGCCTTTGGAATGTCAACAATATTTTCAGTAAAATGCAAGTAAAGAGTCACTCCGGGGCACTACACCTTGTATTTCACACTCATGTCCTGTCATGTCCACAGATGCATACGATTGATCATGACAGGTTGTGTAACTTCAGATTAAGTGAAGCCATAACCATGAAACAGAAGCAGAACAGTAGGATAGACCAACTACATCTATCTAAACATGGAACTATAGCATGTAGGCAACAAAGAAACAGTGAGCCTGAATTATGCAGCTAATCAAGGACCAAACTGAACACACATGTGGAAGATAATACACTGCACTGCACTCGTGTCAACAGAAAAGCATCAAACACAAAGTTCTAAGGAGCAGGGAGAACCGTCCATGACTCATCCCTGACGTGGCTCATCCACAGAGCAGACTGAGATCTGATGACAGAACTGACCACATGCATCCCGTCATCCCTCAAATGTCCATATACAGTATGTGTAATGTAAATTACACCGGAATGTGCATATTTCTGTTGGCTGTGGATTTGTTGGACTTTTCCATGTTTGATTTAATGCATTAGAGGTACATGGGCAGTCTGTGTAAATGGTGATGAGTCTGACCATAATCAAATCCTGCCGTGGTAGTTGCATTGTTTGTTCTGCCAGTTACATAACCCCAAAGAAGGAGAAAAAGGTCAGTTAGCAAACATTTCACTGGAGAAATGACAGTGATAAGATAATGACAGATGAGCTTGTGATTGCATTGAAAAAGCAGCCGTGTTACTTATTACCAAAATGAGGTTGTCACCAGTTTTTAGAGAAGTTGACAGTTTAGTACTTGTGTTTATGCCTCATGTTTACCCTTAAAATTTTATTTTTTTTTAACTTACATTTACATTTAGCCATTTGGCAGACGCTCTTATTCAAGGCGACTCAAGGCGTTTCACGTTTCTGTTTTTATATATTTAACAGATCCTTGGAATGGAATGGATTGCCACTTGCAGGCAACAATCTCACCGCAGCCAGATGTTTGTGTCAAAGAACTTCATACATTAAACTCTTTTATGTTAACATTGATCACATGTGCCTATTTCCTTTCTGAATACTGCCCCCTACAGATTTTGGAGAAGATGTTAAACTCAGATAGCAACCAAAGGTGATTCCCACCTTCCCACTGTGCAGTTCCAGACTCTTTTCTGATTGGTCAGAGGTATTATCATCTCAGTCTGCACTTTAAAGGTGTGGTTGTAATTATAGATTGAATGACTATCTGAAAGGTCTGAATACAGATTTTAATAATGTTTTTTTTCCCCGACCATCTAATTGACAAGATTTCCCTCATCTTCACCTTCCTGGTGAGCTGTTTGAAGGCGTGACTGCTGTGAGGATAATGCTGGGAGTGAATGTCTTTCTCTAAAATATGTAAAAGATGCACGGATGTGTTTCCCCTAATAGTAATTTGACAGTCTTGTTCCACTATGCAAGTGACGGGTTTGGCCTGTTTGAGGATTTGACTGTTTCACCCTTTGATGGAATGTGTGACAAATAAAACTTTGGCGAAGTGTAACTGACGTGCTTTTTTTAGACAATGATATTTGACATAAAGGAAAACCCGAAAAAAGGGAGGCAGGATTTTCTGTTCTAGCTGTCAAAATGTTTTTTAAGTTGCTTGTACAGATTGGTGGCATTTAAATGTTGCCCAAGTGACCACTTGATTAACAATCACATGACAGAAAGCAGACAGTGTTACAGACGGGTACGAGTTCTGTGCTGGCACGCGTTGTGTAGCTTCTATATACAGTAGATTTCCTTCACAGTGAAACCGATAGGCACCGGTGTGGTTCAATAAGTGATTCATAGTAAATGACTCAGACGTTACGTGATATGGGTGCGTCTTCACAGTGTCCATCTAGCACACTAACATTTAAATGATTACAAACACCAATTTTTTTATACAAAATGTGGTTCTATTTAATTTTCAATTATATATGGGTTTTGTGTTAATATGTTTTCAAATTCCAAATTCAGCTCAAGTGAATTTCTTACGTTTTGATGATATAGACATGTCCCTAGAGCTCGACTACAGTCTTGCAAACGCTGGACATGATTTCAAACTGCACACAATTGTTTTCAAATGGAAGACGCTGCTTGTTATACAAACACTTTAGAAATCGTACAGCAATCAAGACAAACGTCTCACCTGTTGTAAAAGTCTCCTACGTGTACACAGTGTCTCCCTGACACTCACCACTCATACTGTATAGAATATCACAGAACCCACAGTTGTTTTTAAAGAAAGTGATTGAGTGAGGGGAAATAGCATTCACAAAAATGTACACTTGGTTAAAGTCCTAATGTAAAAGGCAAACCACCACATAACGTAAATGATGCTAATACTATAACATAGTGCAATGCAAAATAATTTAACTTCACTTCTGTTACATTTGTTACACTTGTACATGTTCTGCATATACTGGACCCAAGATGGTTACAAATGAAAGTCACTAAACAACAGATTATACAGGACGATATATATATATATATATAAATAAAAAGATAAGGTCACTGGAGCTGATATATATTTTATATTGTTGTGTGTTGATATAAAATTTACATCAAATATAAAATATACATACATATACCTGCCAGTCCCACCATGCAAATACTCAGCTATTCAAGATGAGGGAGGGGGGAGGGGGGGGAGGGTAGGGGAGGGGTGTCAGGGCTGGTACTGGTGTCCCCTTAAATCTTAAATGGGTTTTTTGCAGGCTGGGACTTTGTTGCAGTGAAAGTAAATCTTACATTGTAGATGAATAAATTCCAAAAGTGCTGGTGTGTGTGTGCGTGTGTGTGTGTGCGTGTGTGTGTGTGTGCGTGTGTGCGTGCAGGAATCCATTCCACATGCACAGAAGCCACACCTAGTAATCTATTTACAGCCAAGATGAACTGATAAATTTAGATGCACATCAATTTATACTATTAATTACACATTGGTTAAGAAACAATAAGTAGAGTTGAAACACAATAAGTGTAAAACAGAAAGTGAAAAAAAAAATTCAGACAAATTCAGACATCATTTACTCTCCAGTTTAACAATTCAAAATATTTGTATTTCTCATTTAAAGATAACTTAGTTTGTAAAAATCATTTTCCTCTGTTCCCTTTATTTTATGAATAAATATGTAAAGTATTGTGATGTTTGATGATCAGGTGAAAAGCTAGAAATGCAGTGCGAGTGAAAGCAGAAGCGATAGAAGAGAGATCCTGATCATGGAAAGTGAGCTGGCGATCGTCGTTGGCACGGAAGTACCTGCAAGATGCAAACATGTATAAAACATTAAGTGCAAATAATAATAATAATTTAAATTATTGTTATAAATAAGTAACAGTTAAGTCTGCGCAAAATACAAACGTTTATAAAACTTTAAGTGATATTATTATTATTATTATTATTATTACATTGATAATTAGTGTTATAAATATGGAACACAGTTACGTCTGTGCAAGTGCATACTGACCAAGCGTCTGGGAGACAGAGATGGAGTCTGGAATAACAGTAAAATTCAAGCTACTCAGTCCATTGATTAAAGTGTTCTTTACATCAGATGGAGTAACATTTGGGCCACTAGAATTAAAGTAGACGTTGCTGTCTATTATAGTAGAACCTTTGCTGCAGAGACACACATATAGATAGAAAGGATTAAATTCAGGGAGCAATTCACAAAGAAATAAATATTCAAAACCATATATTCTGTCATACCTCAATCTTAAAATTCCTATGCGAATGCAGTTTTTAAAGGCTTTGAAGTACAAAGGTTCAACCTAAAATAATAAAAAAAAAAAAAAAAATTAAATGGCTCAGGTGAAGATCAAATTTAGTTAAACACTCTGGAAAACAAGTCACATTTATTACTAGATGCAGTTTATAAATAATACAAAAATATTGAAATTACTCTAACTTAAAATTTTCACATTCAAAAATCATTGGAGCCTAATGCATGTGCATTTAATTAGATTTCTCAATATTCCCATATTTAATTAAACTGAACTGAAAACATCAGATCATATTAATTAGCAAGAGAATGAAAAAGTGACTTTTTCAGGAGCATCAAATAAAATTTAAATATAAGAGCCATATCAATAAAACATACCTGACTACGGATCATTTTAGCTTTTTCTGCAAACTGTTGAGAGCTAGGATTGGCTAGTGCTGAATCGAAGGTTTCATTAATGCTGAAGGTCAAGGAAAAGACTGCAGTGACATTTTCGGGCACAGAAGGTGTGTTTATTGATGTGCTATTTGTAGCTGTGCTCGGGCTTGATGTGTTTGATGATGAGGTGTTACTGGCTGTGCTCGGGGTTGATGTGTTTGATGATGAGGTGTTTGTAGCTGTACTCGGGGTTGATGTGTTTGATGATGAAGTGTTGCTAGCTGTGTTCGGGGTTGATGTGTTTGATGATGAGGTGTTTGTAGCTGTGCTCGGGGTTGATGTGTTTGATGATGAGGTGTTACTGGCTGTGCTCTGGGTTGATGTGTTTGATGATGAGGTGTTTGTAACTGTGTGTGGGGTTGATGTGTTTGATGATGAGGTGTTTGTAGCTGTGTTCGGGGTTGATGTGTTTGATGATGAGGTGTTTGTAACTGTGTGTGGGGTTGATGTGTTTGATGATGAGGTGTTTGTAGCTGTGCTCGAGGTTGAGGTGTTTGATGATGAGGTGTTACTAGCTGTGCTCGGGGTTGATGTGTTGGATGACGAGGTGTTTGTAGCTGTGCTCGGGCTTGATGTGTTTGATGATGAGGTGTTACTAGCTGTGCTCGGGGTTGATGTGTTTGATGATGAGGTGTTTGTAACTGTGTTCGGGGTTGATGTGTTTGATGATGAGGTGTTTGTAGCTGTACTCGGGGTTGATGTGTTTGATGATGAGGTGTTTGTAGCTGTGCTCGGGGTTGATGTGTTTGATGATGAGGTGTTTGTAGCTGTGCTCGGGGTTGATGTGTTTGATGATGAGGTGTTTGTATCGAGGTTGAGGTGTTTGATGATGAGGTGTTACTAGCTGTGCTCGGGGTTGATGTGTTGGATGACGAGGTGTTTGTAGCTGTGCTCGGGGTTGATGTGTTTGATGATGAGGTGTTTGTAGCTGTGCTCGGGCTTGATGTGTTTGATGATGAGGTGTTACTAGCTGTGCTCGGGGTTGATGTGTTTGATGATGAGGTGTTTGTAGCTGTGTTCGGGGTTGATGTGTTTGATGATGAGGTGTTTGTAGCTGTACTCGGGGTTGATGTGTTTGATGATGAGGTGTTTGTAGCTGTGCTCGGGGTTGATGTGTTTGATGATGAGGTGTTTGTAGCTGTGCTCGGGGTTGATGTGTTTGATGATGAGGTGTTTGTAGCTGTGCTCGGGGTTGATGTGTTTGATGATGAGGTGTTTGTAGCTGTGCTCGGGGTTGATGTGTTTGATGATGAGGTGTTTGTAGCTGTGCTCGAGGTTGAGGTGTTTGATGATGAGGTGTTACTAGCTGTGCTCGGGGTTGAGGTGTTTGATGATGAGGTGTTTGTAGCTGTGCTCGGGGTTGATGTGTTTGATGATGAGGTGTTTGTAGCTGTGCTCGGGGTTGATGTGTTTGATGATGAGGTGTTTGTAGCTGTGCTCGGGGTTGATGTGTTTGATGATGAGGTGTTACTAGCTGTGCTCGGGGTTGATGTGTTTGATGATGAGGTGTTACTAGCTGTGCTCGGGGTTGATGTGTTTGATGATGAGGTGTTTGTAGCTGTGCTCGGGGTTGATGTGTTTGATGACGAGGTGTTTGTAGCTGTGCTCGGGGTTGATGTGTTTGATGATGAGGTGTTTGTAGCTGTGCTCGGGCTTGATGTGTTTGATGATGAGGTGTTTGTAGCTGTGCTCGGGGTTGATGTGTTTGATGATGAGGTGTTACTAGCTGTGCTCGGGGTTGATGTGTTTGATGATGAGGTGTTTGTAGCTGTGCTCGGGCTTGATGTGTTTGATGAGTTGTTTGTCGATGTGATTAGGGTTGAAGTCATGTTTGCTGAAGTTGAAACGGTCTGATTACTTGAAGCATTTTGTGTGGCACTTGTTGCTGTCAAACAGAAAAGTATTGGTTTAATTACCAAAAAAATTAAATTAAATTAAATATCAACCACTGGCTTGTGTTCTTGATGGATGGAGTGTTTAAATAAAAATTCATACAAAATTCATCAATGCATTTAGTGTAAAATTCTATACATTCATTATAGGAAATGGAGCATTTTTAACATGTTAGGGCAAATAAACCGGCTAAATGAGACTGCTACAGCTGTGAGTGATACTGTGTTTACAGTGACTGATTATCATAAGGATTAAAACAGACATGCGTAGTCTGGCTACAAACGTAAGTATAGATATGTATCTAAAGTGTAATTAGACATTGATAACTCCTTTTATAAAGGATGTAATACAAACTCAGCACATAATACAAGCATACAAGATTGGACACGTTTGACAAGTCTAGTTCCTTTATGTTTGTTCTGCACCTGCTGTCATGGCACTGATAATTTATGTTTTGTTGTGGTTTTAAGTTCTGGTTTTGGCAGTCATTTCACATAATGTATTTTTAAAAATGTGTTAAGTACCAACACAATACATTCATTTAACAGTATTCATAGTGATTGTCCTGTAGTGTTTCATGATAATGTGATATATTAAACAATAGCAGAGACTATCTGTGTAGAGATATACACACACAGTCCTAATAAGTAATGCAGCTTATTGAAACACAGGGCAGCTGATTTATTGACTGAGAATGTTATATTTTAAAATAAAACTGAAATCACTTACCAATCAGACATAAAATAGCCAGTATAATCCTAAAGTCCATTATGTTGATGTTTACGATCTAAAAATAAGTAAATAATGTTTATACAAATGTTAAAAATATGCACATTTCAAACGGACATATCCTGTCCATACTGTATATACATACCGTCATACATACACATTATACAGTATGTAAACACTGTCTGACCAAAACATCACCTTTATATTTTATCTGGGTTTGGGACAGGAACTTTATTCAGCTATTGAGAATGAAACCCGGGTCTTTCACACGGCAGGCGAAACCCCTCCCACTGAGCCACCAGTGTCCTATTGCTCTGATGACGTCAGACACAAAATCACTAGTCTGAAAGATTTTACGTTGGTGGAACTTTAAGGTGACAGTTACTGTTACTGACGTACTTACAGTCACTTAAAATATCAAATTTCTTCAGCTAACGTGAAAAATGTCGTTTCTACAAACTCAGAAATACCAAAAAAGTTCTAAATAATCATCAAGGTCTAATAATTTGAACTAATTGTAATTATTTACGTTAACGGTACTCGATATGTTTAATTACTTTGAGCATTAGGGTTCACAGTGCAGTTCATTGGGTTCATGAAACACTTTTTCACACACTGATTCCTGGAATATGGCGCGTACCATCTGTGTTTCCTCCCAGCTTGCGAGTTCTCATCACAGAGAAATGCTTTTAATGTCTTATTGCCTTGTATTTCTGTTACAGTGTTCAAAAACCACTGATAGATAGATAGATGTTGAATCTTGAATTAATTTCTTAAATAGGTTTAATACAAAAAAATACAAAAATGTTTAAAAAAAAAGAGGCAAAAAATCCAATAAAACAAACTTAACCACGCAAAAATAACAGCTAACAATTTAGGCAACACCCACTCCATATAAGGTAAAAAAAAAAAAAGAATATTATATTTACAATAAATAGAAACATATTTTAAAATGTACTTTCTTCTGTGTATTTATAAGAAGGAATACAATTATATCTAAATAACAATATAATTAAAACAGTTCTAGTTATTATCTATAGAATTAATTATTTTTATAAATTGTACAAGTAATATTAATTGTCTTAGTGAAGTTTGGTATATTTTTCTATCATCGTTTTCATGGTATCACTGGGGATTAAAGAAAATGATGACTTACCAGTGTCTAAGCGCAGCAGTCGTGCAGTGTCAGAGTGTCAGAGTGTAACATACAGAACAGGTAAGTGGGCTATTTAACCAGAGGATGTAACGCTGTGTGTATCATAATTACGCAAAGCCCATGATGTCAAAAGGGCGTTAAAGGCAATCACAGCTTGGCTGCTTCTTATTTACCTTGGTAACCAGGAAAACAGCCTTTAACAACAAATGGAATTTCCTGCTCTACAGGGTGTAAATAAAGTAAAGAAAATTATAGTAAACTTTTTAATGTTAAGTCTCTCAAAGGGTCTTATGGAGGTCACGCTGTACACTAACACTCCATGTCAACTTCCTTTAAGCACAATTAGCAAGCAAAAAACGAAGAAAGAAAAGAAAATAAATAAAGTCATAGGTGTGTTGTTTAAAAGAAATGTGTGTATGAAAATACTATGTGACAGCTTTGATTTGGCTTTTTTAATTTGACACAAAGTCTTTAAATAAATCAGGAAACAAATCACATACTGTACAAAATGATGCCGCGGTCGTATAATTGTATGCAGTTCGTTACTGAAGTGACCTGAGATGTGAAACAATGTTGGCTTGCAAAGGTAAGCACTTAACCTGAATTAGATAGAAATGTCGCTAAGTTTGTAAGAATAATAATAATAATAATAATAATAATAATAATAACAATAACAATAACAATAATAATGTGATCAAGTGCTTTAAAAGGCTGGGCAGAGACTTTATCATCTAATTCACTGATCGACTGATGACGCCTCCTACACACAACCTGGACAGTGGAATTGTGCTAAAATGGTGTTTGTTGACTGTAGTTCTTAATATTATAATTCCCTCCACACTCACCACCAAGGTGGAGGATCTCTTTCAGTGACTATTTTTGTGACTGGCAGTATAGTGGGACACACATGCCTCAGCCTCCCTCACCCTTAGCACTGAAGCCCTCCAGGGTCGTGTCCTGAGCCCCTTGCTGTACTTACTGCACTGTAAACCCGAAAAAAGTTAGCAAAACTCAAAAAATTTGAGGTAATCAGTTACATCAAACATTTTACTGTAAATAATGATGTTTCCAATTTTAGGTAAATATATACTTATACTATATAGCTTGGATATCAGTTTTTGACTTTGTTGTACTCATTCATTTTAATCGTTATTTACTTGCATTACTGAGTAACTCGTACTATCATTTTTTTAGTTGTTGCAAATTAAATAAATTGTTGTTGGTCTTTCGCCTGCTCCTGGCAAACGGTCGCCAAAAAGTTTCTCACAAATCTTTTACACGAGATGCCGTTCTGAACACAACCACTCCCATTATTACCTGGGTTTGGGACGGGCACTTCATCCAGTGGCTGGGAATCGAACCCGACCCCTTCACATGGCAGGCGAAACACTGACCACTGAGCCACCAGCGCTCTGGTACTTTAGGGAGCCCAGATTTGTAAAGATTGTGTGAAGACAGACCGATCTTGATTAAAACAATTCAATGTGGGCAATTTACATGTGCATTGATGACGTCAGACACAAAATCGCTCGGCTGAAAGACTTTAAGCTGGTGGAACTTTAAGGAGACAGTTACTGTGGCTTAAAATATCAAATTTGTTCAGCTAACTTGAAAAGTCTCATTTCTACAACCTCATAAATACCAAAATGTTCTAAATACTCATCAAGGCACTCAACTAATTAATTTGAACTAATTGTAATTGTTTAAGTTAACAGTACTCAAAATGTTGAATTACTGTGAGCTTTAGAACATTGAACATTATTACATGTGTGCATGTATGACTGCTAGGCTACTACCAAGTCACAACTCAACACAAGACTGCCGCAAGATCTGTGCTGAGTTCGCCGATCTGCACTCAATCTACAGCAAGTGGTGCTGGACCTTGGAAGATCGTGAAGGACCACCGCCACCCCAACAATGGATGCTCTCTCTGGTACAGTCACTTCTGATCCCTGAAGACCAACACAGCGAGACTAAGGAGAAGCTTCTTCCCGCAGACTATTTGGGAACTTAACCAGAAAATCGTGTAGGACTAAACTAATTGGATTTGCCTTTGTTTCATTTACACAATAGACACACACACACACACACACACCCTACATTCCTGCTTATAGATCAGGGTCATGATGTGGCATTTTACTTACTTTTTCCACACTGCTTTTTCACACATTAAATAACTTTGGAACAATAACACTGCTACTGACACACACACATTATTTCATTTCATACTTCATGTCTGAATCATACTGCTGCTGCCATAGGCAAAGTACCACACAGTTTAAAATTGTATTCTGTACATTCTCTAAATCCTGTATAATTTATATATTCCTATTCCTATTTTATTTTGTAACTTTGATAAATTTGTCAATTTCCTGCTTTATTTTTATTTATTATTGTTTTTATTGAAAATTCTACTTTTAGTTAATGAGATTCTTTCTAGCTTGGATAAGCGCTGGGACCTTTTTAAAATTGAATTTTACTAATTGAATTGTTGTACAAACAGGTCTGCTAGAGTCACATGTTCATGGAATTGTCATAATTCCTCTCTGAGTTGGCTAGTTAGTTTTTTTTGTTAACTTGTTGTAAATTTAGGTTGCATGTAGCATCTTGGTCCTGGAAGAACGTTGGTTCATTTCACTGTGTACTGAACTGTATGTGTTTGAAGTGACAATAAAGCCAACTTGAACTTAAACTTGAAGTGTCCATCAATTTAATTACATTTTATTTGTGTAGCGCTTTTTACACTTGTCATTGTCGTAAAGCAACTTTACACAATCAAAAGAAAATCAAAAGAAAATTTCAGTGTAAATCAGAATGATCCCTGATGAGCAATCCGAAGGTGACGGTGCTGAGGGAAAAACTCCCTGAGATGTGAAGAGGAAGAAGCCTTGAGAGGAACCAGACTCAACAGGGAACCCATCCTCATCTGGGTGATAACGGAGAGCAGGGATTCGATCTGCACTCATTCTGTGTGTTAGGAGGCTGCAAGTTCAGTAGAACAGAAGACGTGTATATAGAGTATATAGCATTAACTAGAACTAGGCCTCCTAGATACAGTTACATCAGCCTCATCTAACTGGCAGAGGAGCAGGCATCACGCAAATGTAATGCATTTGAATTATTATTTAATTATTCTAAATATTATTTACAGTTTTCCAGCATTGTCCTTTAAACGTTGATTCTAAATTAATTGGTGCTAATCAGCGCATAATATTAACATTTATAAATCTCATGACACTAATAAAAACTCTCTGAGTAGTGAGTAGAGAGTACTTCTTTCAGACCTGACTTCATCAGAATCCTGTTCGCATAGAAGAAAGCTGCCTGGCATGTGACCTTCCATACATGTGCTCCACTGTGTCTTTTGTCTCTGCTCAGCACCAGTTGTCTCACCTGCTTAGTACAAATCAGTGTGGTACTGATGATGTCTACTGGGCGTCAACTCATAAAACCGCAACATTCACTGATACAGCCTGAGAGCCTTGGCTTTCATAGAGCATAGTTTCAATACGGCTGCATTCTTTCTATTTGACTGTTTATCTAAAATGATCTTATTATTAAATTATCTAATGGTTGGAATAATTGGTCAGGCATTAGTGATAGCGACTGCAGGTGATTTGTGACATCGTGAATGCCAACTGAGTCCGCTGGAAACTTCAAAAACACTACCCTTAATCAATGTCCCCTGAATAAACCTGATCGTTGACCTCAATAATCCATTAGATTTGTTGCCTAGTGGACTATGCCATGTAATGCAGAAGCTGGTGATCTTCTGCGCCATCTCCAGTGTCTGAACCTGAAAGGGATTCTAATTGATCAGGGCAATATTTTGGTGAAGGTACATCACAGAGATACAGACACTACATGAACTTCGTTAAATTGTTAAAAGAGCGAGTCTTGATTTACATGTACCAACTATCATCAAGTATCATGTGGCACGCATGCGCTTCTTCACTGTGAACCCGATTAAGTTGCCAAAATTCAAAATATTTGAGGTAATCAGTTACAGTACATCACATTTTTAAAGTAATGATGTTTCCAATTTTAAGTAAACAGAAGTGTACGTTTTTGAGTTTGTTGAACTTGTTGCAAATTAAATAAATTGTTGCAGACAGTCCGGCCTGGGAATCAAACCCAGACCTTCCGCATGGCAGGCAAAACATCTACCACTGAGCCACCAGTGCTCTATAGAGTTTATATTGGTGGAACTTTAAGGTGACAGTTACTGTTACTTAAGTACTTATACTTTGTTCAGCAAACTTGAAAGTGTCATTAAATACCAAAAAGTTCTGAATACTCAAAAAGGTCTATTAATTTGACCTAATTATTGTTCTTATTATTGTATCAGAACATCACAATTTGACCTAATTGTGATGTTCTGCATCAAAACTGTAAACCCTAATGCTCAAAGTAATTAAACGCATTGAGTACTCTTAACTTAAATAATTGCAATTAGTTCAAATTAATAAACCTTTATGAGTATTTATTACTTTTTGGTATTCATGAGTTTGTAGAAATAACACTTTTTAAGTTAGCTGAAATATTTGATATTTTAAGCCACAGCAACTGTCTCCTTAAAGTTCCACCAATTTAAAAACTTTCAGCCTAGTGATTTTGTGTCTGACATCATCAATGAACATGTAAACTGCCCGCATTGAATTGTTTTAATCAAGATGGTGGATTGGTCTGTCTTTGCGAAAGACCCGGGTTCGATTCCCAGCCACTGTATGAAGTGCCTGTTCCAAACCCAGATAAAAATGGGAGGGTTGTGTTCAGAAAGGCATCTGGTGTAAAAACTTGTGACAAACCTCTGTGGTGGCCCATTGTCAGGAGCTGGTGAAAGACCAACAAGAAATAATTAAATTTGCAACAACTAAAAAAAATGATAGTATGAGTTGGGCTACTCAGTAATGCAAGTAAATAACAATTAATATGAATGAGTACAACAAACTCAAAGAGTTTGTTGTACTCAGTTCTGTACTGTACTGAAAAGTTCTGTTAACTTAAAATTGGAAACATCATTACCTAAAAAATTTGATGTAACTTTTCAAAGTTGAGTTTTGCCAAGTTTTTCGGGTTTACAGTGCACTTGAAACTCTGTCACGGGGACACCCCAGACATTCCAATGCATAAATGATATTGGGAGACCCAACTAAGATGCCGCTGGTGAGGTTCGCTGCCATAAGGACTCATCTTACCGTTCTTTCTTTTTTTTGTTTATTAAGTTGACTTCAATAACTTTTAGTCCTTTAACTTAAAGCCAACTGTATAATATCTGGAATGTATCTGGTCACTCAATTTCAGGTCAAGTCAAGTCAAGTAGGCTTTTATTGTAATTTCAACCATATACAGTTCAGTGCACAGTGAAACAAAACAACATTTCTCCTCAAGGTGCTACATACTGTACATGCAACAACGTAAATTAACAACGCACTTTACCAGAACCAGCTAGATAACTAAGAGATCTAATTAGCTGATTAGCTCAGAAAAAGACAACAATAGACAACAGACAACAAAGTACACATGCACATGAGCAAACAAAGAGCTACATGACAAATGCAACAATGTAACATGTTACAGTACTTTTTTATTTAGTGATGAGGTACGAATTGAGCAGTTGATGTACCTTTTTCCATGATGGTGAAGAGTATGTGTGAGGGGTGTGTCTGTTCAGCCACAATGCTGGTGGCTTTGCGGATGCAGCGTGTGGTGTATATGTCTTCAATAGAGGGGAGAGAGACCCCAATGATCTTCTCAGCTGTCCTCACTATCCGCTGTAGGGTCTTGCGGTCTGATATGGTACAATTCCCAAACCAGACAGTGATGCAGCTGTTCAAGATGCTATCAATAGTTCCTCTATAGAAGGTGGTGAGGATTGGTGGTGGAAGCTGGGCCTTCCTCAGCCTTCCCAGGATGAAAAGACGTTGTTGGGCTTTCTTGTGCAGAGAGCTGGTGTTGAGGGGCCAGGTGAGGATCTCCTACAGGTGGATGCCCAGGATTTTTGTGTTCTTTACGATCTCCGCAGAAGAGCCGTCGATGCTGAGCGGAGAGTGATCACTTCGTGTCCTCCTAAAGTCAACAATCATCTCTTTTGTCTTATCGACGTTCAGAGACAGGTTGTTGTTTTTACCCCAGTCCGTTAGCCTCTGTACACTGATTTGTCATTCTTGCTGATGAGACCCACCACGGACGAGTCATCAGCGAACTTGATGATATGATTGGAGCTATGTATCGCTACACAATCATGAGTCAGCAGCATGAACAGCAGGGGACTGAGCATGCAGCCCTGTGGGGCCCCAGTGTTCAGTGTGGTGGTGCTGAAGGTATACACACATGGACAAAATTGTTGGTACCCTTCGGGCAATGAAAGAAAAACTCACAATGGTCACAGAAATAACTTTAATTTGACAAAAGTAATAATAAATAAGAATTCTATGAATGTTAATCAATAAAAGTCAGACATTGCTTTTCAACCATGCTTCAGCAGAATTATTTTAAAAAAATGAACTCATAGAACAGGCCTGGACAAAAATGATGGTACCCCTAACTTAATAGTTTGTTGCACAACCTTTTGAGGCAATCACTGCAATCAAACGATTCCTGTAACTGTCAATGAGACTTCTACACCTCTCTGCAGGTATTTTGACCCACTCCTCATGAGCAAGCTGCTCCAGTTGTTTCCGGTTTGAAGGGTGCCTTTTCCAGACGGCATGTTTCAGCTCCTTCCAAAGATGCTCAATAGGATTGAGGTCAGGGCTCATAGAAGGCCACTTTAGAATAGTCCAATGTTTTCCTCTTAGCCATTCTTGGGTGTTTTTAGCTGTGTGTTTTGGCTCATTGTCCTGTTGCAAGACCCATGACCTGCGACTGAGACCCAGCTTTCTGACACTGGCCAGCACATTTCTCTCTAGAATCCCTTGATAGTCTTGAGATTTCATTGTACCCTGCACAGATTCAAGACACCCTGTGCCAGATGCAGCAAAGCAGCCCCAGAACATAACAGAGCCTCCTCCATGTTTCACAGTAGGGACAGTGTTCTTTTCTTGATATGTTTAATTTTTCCATCTGTGAGCATAGAGCTGATGTGCATTGGCAAAAAATTCAATTTTTGTCTCATCTGTCCATAGGACATTCTCCCAGAAGCCTTGTGGCTTGTCAACATGTAGTTTGTCATATTCCAGTCTGGCTTTTTTCTGATTTGTTTTCAACAATGGTGTCCTCCTTGGTGGTCTCCCATGTAGACCACTTTGGCTCAAACAATGACGGATGGTGCGATCTGACACTGATGTTCCTTGAGCATGAAGTTGACCTTGGATCTCTTTAGAAGTCTTTCTGGGCTCTTTTGTTACCATTGGGATTATCCGTCTCTTTGATTTGTCATGAATTTTCCTCCCTTGGCCTCATCCAGGGAGGTTGACTACAGTCCCATGGATCTTAAATTTCTGAATAATATGTGCAACTGTAGTCACAGGAACATCTAGCTGCTTGGAAATTGTCTTATAGCCTTTACCTTTAACATGCTTGTCTATAATTTTCTTTCGAATCTCCTGAGACAACTCTTTCCTTCACTTCCTCTGGTCCACACCTGTGATGCTAATTAGTGGACATACCTTGAATTAACATGTCCCTTTGGTCACATTATTTTCAGTATTTTCTAGGGGTACCATCATTTTTGTCCAGGCCTGTTCCAATAGTTTATTTTTTTAAATAATTCTGTTGAACCATGGTTGAAAAGCAATGTCTGACTTTCATTGGTTAACATTCATAGATTTTTTTTTAATTATTGCTTTTGTCGTATTAAAGTTATTTAAAAAACATTGTGAGTTTTTGTTTCATTGACCGAAGGGTACCAACAATTTTGTTCACGTGTGTAGTTCCCAATCAGCACTGACTGAGGTCTTTCGCTCAGAAAGTCCAGGATCCAGTCACAGAGAGAGGTGTTCAGGCCCAACAAGCTCAGCTTTCCAGTCAGGCGCTGGGCGATAATTGTATTGAATGCTGAACTGAAATCTATGTACAGCATTCTGAATTAAAGTGTAATCTTCACTTGCAGCTTTTTACACCATTGATCATATTATTCTCCTTCAGAGATTAGAAAATGTAGTAAGAATTAAGGGAACAGCCTCTCCTGGCTCAGATCCTATTTGATTGATCGTTATCAGTATGTAGATTTAAATGGTGATTATTCTGTATGTTCTCTAGGGGAGTTTGGTGTCCCACAGGGTTCGGTTTTAGGCCCACTGCTTTTTCCCCTTTACATGCTTCCTTTGGGAAACATAATCCGTAAGCATGATGTTAATTTTCATTGTTATGCTGACGACACACAGTTATACATCTCAGCATAACCAGATGCTAAAGTTGAGCAATGCGTAAAGGATATAAGAGACTGGATGCTAATTAACTTCCTTCTGCTTAATTCTGATGAGACAGAAGTTCTAGTCATAGGACCGCATGCAGGTAGAAGCAAGATTTTAGATCACACTGTAATTTTAGATGGTTTTTCTGTTCTATCAAGTGCAACAGTAAAAGACTTTGGTGTGATTATAGATTCCAGTCTTTCATTTGAAGCTCATGTAGACAATATCACCAGGATAGCATTCTTTCCTCTCCAAAATATTGCCAAGTTAAGGAATATATTGTCACTAAACAATGCAGAAAAACTAGTTCATGCTTTTATCACCTCTCTCTTTCCCTCTCTCTGTCGAGCTACACATATCCTTCCTGAGCTGCTATTGATCCAGACTCCCTCTGCCCTCTGGACCTGCCTTACTCATCCTGGTGCCCTCTTTTTAGGAGATCTCGTCTCATGGATGTTCCGTGTGTCTCTTTGGGATGCGTCCGGTATCTGGGGACGGTTTCACTCTACTATGAAGACGGTTCTGGCCTCGACTGATGTTGACATCTGTTCCTCTGCGGTCTTGGCTACAGTCGCTCGATAGTTCAGGACTGGAATTTTCTAATTTCCTAAAAGTCTACCTGAGCCTGCAATAAATACCTGGACTCCATATTAACATCAATTAACATCTTTTAACAAGTGTTATACTGAACTTCCGGCTTCCTAACACACAGTATGAATGCAGATCATTTCCTGCTCTCTGTTTCACCCAGATGAGGATGGGTTCCCTGTTGAGTCCGATTCCTCTCAAGGTTTCTTACTACTGCCATCTCAGGGAGTTGTTCTTTGCCACTGTTGCCCTCGGCTTGCTCATCACGGACTATCTGACCATTTTTATTCACACACATTCACATTTCATACAAACTTAAATAATTATTTTGATTGCGTAAAGCTGCTTTACGACAATGACAATTGTTAAAAGCACTATACAAATAGAATTGTGTGTTGATATGTATTTCTTGAATTAAATTTTTATTGCATTGCATACAGTTACACACCAAAATAATTCAGATATATTTCTGTAGTTGTGAGCTGGCGGTGCTGCCCACTATAAATGTCACACTCCTTCCTTTATAATCTACCTTGGCATATGCTATACTGCAGGACCAAACTAAAGGTCTCATTGTGGTGAAGATCGCACTAGGACTAAACACTGCTTTAAAATATCTAAATAAAGCAAAGATGTATTTTGCCTACAAATATTTCAGAAAAAGGTTACCTCTTTCATATTTTTGCATGCCCTGTTTGAATGTGTTGCTGCTGTGAATCTGAGACTGAATGTTTATCTTAAAGATCTAAATAAGACAATAATGTGCTTTACTTACCTACATTTTGACAAGGTTGTTCAGATACTTACATGACTGGCTTGGCCTGTTAGAAGGTGTGACTGCTGTAAAGTCACTATGTGACTATGTAATGCATAACAATTACATTTTTGGCAAAGTATAATTGTATTATTAAACATTGATTTTAGGTTTAAAGGTTTACAGTAGCTCAGAACACTGAAAAAGAGAGAGACATGTTGGTGTTCAAAAGTTCTAACAAGAGTTTATAAGTTGCCAGTAAAGATCCCAAATATCTATTATATGTTTTCCCAAATAAGCACATTATTAATAATCACATAACATAAAGCAGCCAGTGTAACAGATGGATATGTGTGTTTGTGGCTGATGTGTTAATTCACACTTAGATATACTGTTTGCCGCTTTATTGCAGTAAACCTTTACCTACCAGAGTGATTCACACAATAATAGATTCATAGGTAATGATTCAGACGTTACGTGATATAGGTGTGCCTTCACAGTGTACACATGGAGCACTAAAAATGTGTAATAGACACACCTGGTGTTATACAAACTGTGCGTTTCATTTCATTTTAATTATAGAAGCTTATGCTGTTGTGACTATTGCTGTATGACCTGAACGATTGGTTGCTAGTGGATCACTTCACCATAAAACAAGTGGAAACAACTGAATAATATAAAGGTCCCAGGTGTCCTGGTTCTTTGACATATAAACATTAAACAATGTTTATATAAATAAAATAATTCTAGCAGCATGACAATTCATGTATACAAATAATCTACAGAGATCTGTACTGCGAAAAAATATTTAAACCCCTTCTATGTTTGCACATTTCCTTACAGAATTAGTTACCAATGAGGTTCAGACATTTTTAACTGTCAATTTACTCACAATAACGACAGTGAAACACATAAAAAAAAAATCAAATAAAAACTTTTATTATTATTATTATTATTATTATTTTAATTTTACAAATTCTCAAGTAAGCTCGGGTTTGTTCCTTATCATTTGATTCTACCGAACATCTTGCACAAAATTTAAAATAATACACAGTTGTGTATATAAGGTACTATATCCCCATTCAAAGTGCATTTTAGACAAAAAAAAAAAAAACAAGCCCTAAAATCTAAGAAACTCTCTGTGGCCCACCATGAACATACTGAGTGTGGCCATGGATCAGGACATGGATGCTAAGCCAATTTTTAAGGCCCTAGGAGCACAACTGGTTTCACCATTGTGAAAGAGATGTATGGAACTACCAGGGCTCTTCCTAGTGCTGACTGTTCTTCTAAGGGTAGAATGGCTAGAAGAAACTGAAGTTACTTCTATAACAGAGAAGGAAGTTACCAAGTATGCAGTGCCCCCTCTAATTCCACAGTGTCAGGCACTTTCAAAAACGACCAGTAAAAATGACCAGTAAATTCTGAAACCATAGGCATTAACACAGATTTGCTCCCCTACTTACTGTAAATAGAGCCTGCAAATTTTTATGAAGGTTGTATGGAGTATGGCTTTGGGAATTTATTATTATTATTAGCATTGGGACACCAGCATTTTGGGTACGTCTCGGGCACAGTGGGGTTGAGGTCAAGGTCTCTTACTCCAACCTTGGCAAACCATGACTTCATGGAGATTACATTATGTTCTTTCATTGCAGTGATTCCAAATCAAGGGAGTCCAGTCTGTCCCAGAAAGGGCTAGTGTATGTACAGGTATCCATTCTCACACAGAGAAGCCACACCTAATTATCTATTGAAAGCCAAGATTAACTCATGCATTTACATAAACATACATTTTTTACTATTAACTACATATTGGTTAAAAAACAAACATATTCCCTTCATCTTATGAATAAATACATTAAATACTTGCTGTGTTTGGTACTTCATGTGAAGTAGCCCCTGAAATCCCCCAAAAAATAGGTACAGTACTCAAAATTTGTATTTGCAAGTCAAGTCAAATAATAAGTAGGTATGGTAAAACATACAGTAAATCAAAGTCACAAAACAAATTCTCTAAAAAATATGCATTTCAAGCCTAAATAAGAGCAACAAAACTTTAAAAACAGCAATATTATCCAAATCATCAATTGTGGGCTGATTACGATTAACCAGAGCCTATATGTTACCTCAAGCACAACCAAATACACCTGTGAAAACCCCAGTAAAATTCATTCAGTAGTTTATATGTGATGCGTGCACAAACAGACAAAAATTCCAAAAACCATCTTAATGTGTTCTATTACGCATCTTACATGAATTTTTTTTTTTTACAAATATTGTTAATGTACACACCAGCTTTACAGTTTCATTACATGTATAGATTGTGTATGTTTAATGATCAGGTCTAGAGTTAGAAATGCAATGCTAGTGAAAGCAGAAGTGATAGAAGAGACATCGAGATCATAGAAAGTGAGTTGGTGATCACTGGTGCCATGGAATTACCTGCAAAATACAAAAATGCACATAGCAATAAAAGCACAAACATGTATGCAGTATTTACATATTATATGTAAATCATATTCCCATTATAAATAAGTAACACCATGTAGTCTGTTCATGGTTATACTGACCAAGAGTCTGAGTGACATTGAGGGAGTTTGGAATAACAGTAAAAGTCAAGTTATTCACTCCATTTAGAAAAGTTTCTTCTACTTGGTATACAGTAATATTTGGGCCACTAGCATTAAAAAAAAGGTTGCTTTCTGTCCCAACAGAACCATTCCTGCAGGGAGACAAACATAGATTCAGTAAAAAAAAAGAGTAATCCACAAAGAAATAAATGCTTAAGACAACATATCACATCTTACCAGAAGCGTACAATTCCCATGCGTATGAAGTTTTTAAACGATTTAAAGTACAAAGGTTCAATCTAAAAGAAAAAGAAATCGGACATGACTTGGGTCAGTTTCAACAGTAGTGTTATCACAATAATAATTTGGTCTGTCATACAATTGAATAATTAAATGCATACAGGAATAAGTAAATAATCCACTGCACCCTAATGTATTTAAGGTGGCTTCTCAATACTTATATCATTAAATTCAACTTATAAACTGAAAAAGTTAATAATGTCTTTTGCTACAAAAAAATCTCAAAACAGATTAATTGTAAATATAAGAGCCATATCAATAAAACATACCTGACTACGGATATTTTTAGCTTTTTCTGCAAACTTTTGAGAGCTGTCATCGGCCAGCGCTGAATCAAAGATTTCATTAATTCTGAAGATCAAGTTAAAAATTGCAGTTGTATGTTCAGGCACTGAAGTTGTGTTTGTAGCTGTGCTCGGAGGTGATGTGCTTGATGTGGTGTTACTAGCTATGATGGGGGTTGATGTGTTTGATGACGAGGTGTTCGTAGCTGTACTCGGGGTTGATGTGTTTGATGATGAGGTGTTACTAGCTGTACTCGGGGTTGATGTGTTTGATGATGAGGTGTTACTAGCTGTACTCGGGGTTGATGTGTTTGATGACGAGGTGTTTGTAGCTGTGTTTGGGGTTGATGTGTTTGATGATGAGGTGTTTGTAGCTGTGTTCGGGGTTGATGTGTTTGATGATGAGGTGTTCGTAGCTGTGTTCGGGGTTGATGTGTTTGATGATGAGGTGTTCGTAGCTGTACTCGGGGTTGATGTGTTTGATGACGAGGTGTTTGTAGCTGTGTTTGGGGTTGATGTGTTTGATGATGAGGTGTTCGTAGCTGTGTTCGGGGTTGATGTGTTTGATGATGAGGTGTTTGTAGCTGTGTTCGGGGTTGATGTGTTTGATGATGAGGTGTTCGTAGCTGTACTCGGGGTTGATGTGTTTGATGATGAGGTGTTTGTAGCTGTGCTCGAGGTTGAGGTGTTTGATGATGAGGTGTTACTAGCTGTGCTCGGGGTTGATGTGTTTGATGATGAGGTGTTTGTAGCTGTGCTCGGGTTTGATGTGTTTGATGATGAGGTGTTTGTAGCTGTGCTCGGAGTTGATGTGTTTGATGATGAGGTGTTGTTAGCTGTCCTCGGGGTTGAGATGTTGGATGATGAGGTGTTACTAGCTGGGCTCAGGGTTGATGTGTTGGATGAGGTGTTTGTAGCTGTGCTCAAGGTTGAGGTGTTTGATGATGATGTGTTTGTAGCTGTGCTCGGGGTTGATGTGTTTGATGATGAGGTGTTTGTAGCTGTGCTCGAGGTTGAGGTGTTTGATGATGAGGTGTTGCTAGCTGTGCTCGGGGTTGATGTGTTGGATGTTGAGGTGTTTGTAGCTGTGCTCGGGGTTGATGTGTTTGATGACGAGGTGTTACTAGCTGTACTCGGGGTTGATGTGTTTGATGACGAGGTGTTTGTAGCTGTGTTCGGGGTTGATGTGTTTGATGATGAGGTGTTTGTAGCTGTGCTCGAGGTTGAGGTGTTTGATGATGAGGTGTTTGTAGCTGTGCTCGGGGTTGATGTGTTTGATGATGAGGTGTTTGTAGCTGTGTTCGGGGTTGATGTGTTTGATGATGAGGTGTTGTAGCTGTACTCGTTGATGATGAGTGTGTTGATGTAGCTGTGCTCGAGGTGTTTGTAGGTGTTTGATGATGAGGTGTTACGGGTTGATGTGTTTGATGTAGCTGTGCTCTGGGGTTGATGTGTTTGATGAGGTTGAGGTGTTTGATGATGAGGTGTTACTAGCTGTGCTCGGTGTGTTGATGTGTTGATGAGGTGTTTGTACTGTGCTCGGATGTTGCTGTGCTTTGATGATGAGGTGTTTGTAGCTGTGCTCGATGTGTTTGATGATGAGGTGTTACTAGCTGTGCTCGGGGTTGAGGTGTTTGATGATGATGTGTTTGTACTGTGTCGGGGTTGATGTGTTTGATGATGAGGTGTTTGTACTGAGGTGCTAGCTCTGTAGCTGTGCTCGGGGTTGATGTGTTGGATGAGGTGTTTGTAGCTGTGCTCGAGGTTGAGGTGTTTGATGATGAGGTGTTACTAGCTGTGCTCTGTGCTCGAGGTGTTTGTATGTGCTTTGATGATGAGGTGTTTGTAGCTGTGCTCGGGGTTGATGTGTTTGATGATGAGGTGTTACTAGCTGTGCTCGGGGTTGATGTGTTTGATGATGAGGTGTTTGTAGCTGTGCTCGAGGTTGAGGTGTTTGATGATGAGGTGTTTGTAGCTGTGCTCGGGGTTGAGGTGTTTGATGATGAGGTGTTTGTAGCTGTGCTCGGGGTTGAGGTGTTTGATGATGAGGTGTTTGTAGCTGTGCTCGGGGTTGATGTGTTGGATGTTGAGGTGTTTGTAGCTGTGCTCGGGGTTGATGTGTTTGATGATGAGGTGTTTGTAGCTGTGCTCGAGGTTGAGGTGTTTGATGATGAGGTGTTACTAGCTGTGCTCGGGGTTGAGGTGTTTGATGATGAGGTGTTACTAGCTGTGCTCGGGGTTGATGTGTTTGATGATGAGGTGTTTGTAGCTGTGCTCGGGGTTGAGGTGTTTGATGATGAGGTGTTTGTAGCTGTGCTCGAGGTTGAGGTGTTTGATGATGAGGTGTTTGTAGCTGTGCTCGGGGTTGAGGTGTTTGATGATGAGGTGTTTGTAGCTGTGCTCGAGGTTGAGGTGTTTGATGATGAGGTGTTTGTAGCTGTGCTCAGGGTTAAAGTCGTGTTTGTTGAAGTTGAATTTACAGCAGTCTGATTACTTGAAGTGATTTCTGAGGCACTTCTCGCTGTTAAACAGAAAAGCATTAATTATGATTATACAGAATTTTTTCAGAGATTTTAATAACTGGCAGGTATTGCTAATGAAATCCATTTGCACCATTAGAGTGCCCTGCAATCTTTCAAAATGGACGAATGAGAAGAAGTGTGATCAGGGTTGACATATATATGGCTTGAAGTACAGTCGTTGTCTCCTTATTATACCACAAAGCAAGAATGCATTGTTGTAACTCATAAGGTCCCTATCCTGGTGTTTTTTTTTTTTTTTTTTTTACTGATATGAAGTAAATGTTGATTTACATAGCTTCCAACATAACAACAGCATTGTACAGGTGTTCACCATTTAACATTCAATTGATAAGTCAAGGGATTAAAGAAGCCCTGCCGTTAATACAGTAGAATATCTAAAGTAGGCCATGGTAGTGTTATGGTCTGAGGCATGTTTGTATGGAATAAAATCACTGTCGAAAATAATTGTGCATAAAAAAAAGATGTGTGTGTAATTCTGTGTTTTGTCCGAGTTGGATTCCAAAATCTACGGCCACGACTCTGAAATATACGACTCTGACCGCTTACAGATACAAAACCCGTTTTTACGTCTCCTCTGTTACACGGACGAATTGCGAAATTACGCCCATGAATGTAGTGTGTTAAACCGCTGTCAAAAATACGTCACCAAGGCCACACTACGTTCATGTGTGTAATTTGGCAATTCGTCCGTGTAACAGAGGAGACGTAAAAACAGGTTTTGTGTCTGTAAACAGTCAGAGTCGTGTATTTCAGAGTTGTACTGTAACAAACGCACTAAATCTCGTATCTGTAATCTGTCGTGGCCGGAGATTTTGGAATCCAACTCAGACTAAAACAGAACTACACACAAATCTTTTTTTTATGCACGATTATTTTTGACAGTGATTTTATTCCATATGTTTGCAGCTTAAGAACCTGGATGACTTTCCATAATTGATGGAACCATGAATTTTGCTCTCTACCATTCACTGAAGTAGAATGTCCAGTCATCAATCTGTGACCTCAAGCTCAAGTACACTTTGGTTATGCAGCTGGACAATGATATGAAACACACCAGCAAGTCCACCTCTAAGTGGCTCAAAAATACAAAAAGGAAGGTTTTGGAGTGGTCCAGCAGACTTTAAGCCAAAAAAACTAACAAAAACTATATGACACTACAGGCATGTCTCCACAAGTATTACTCCAGGAATATAAACCAGATCTGTACTTTACAAACAAAAACAAACTTTTTTGCAAGATTTTATGACAGTATTTTTTATGACAAGTAAGAGATTTACAGTGATTGTTCTGTAGTGTAATAATCATGTAATATATTGAATAATAGTCTTGCTAAGCAATTCAGCCTATTGAGACAGAAGGCAGGTGATTTATGGATATTATATTTAACATAATATAATTATTATCATTATATTTATAACAATATTATAATAAATAAGGTAGAATTATATCATTTGATTTGAGCAGTATAGTATGATTGACCACAGTAATGAAGATACAATTTATACAAACTGGGAAAAATAGAAGAAGGAAACACTTACCAATCAGACAGGAAATAGCCAGTATAATCCTCCAGTCCATTGTGCTGTTTATAACCTTAAAATAAGTACGTTTATACAAATGTTATTAAAAAACATACGCATACACATATTACATACATATATACATAGTCATGTATACACATTCTACGTACACGCCTGACCAAAAATGTCCAGTCCATGTGTGAAAATTATTCCCCATGCTCCCAGAACCGCTCTGTCACACTCTGAGTCCTGGAATATGTCCGTGCCCTTAGGGAAGATGAACCCCATAGATGTGATGTGCTGGTGATTCAGTACATTCAGGTGGTCATGTGACTTCATTTTATCTCCACATAACGTTGCTGAGTCTCGACCGGAGCGCCTGAAGCGACCCCAGATCATAACACTGTCTCCAGAGGCTCGTACAGTGGACGCTATGCATGATGGGAGCATCGCTTCATTACAGCGCCTCCCTTCTCACCCTGACACGCCCATCACTCCAATCTTTAAGTCCAGTCTTTACCCTTCCTAGCAAACTGGAGCCTGTTATCCTGATGAGTTTTACTAATAATAACTTTTGATAATTTGTTAAAGGGGTTCATGTGTGTGTGTGTGTGTGTGTGTGTGTGTGTGTGAGAATGGGTGAGTAAGTAGTGAAGCCACAAATCTGATATTCAGCTCTCTGTATTTCAGTTACAGAGAACAATAACTATAAATAGACAGACAGATGGATAGATACATAGATATTGGTTCTAAGATAGAAAGTTAATTTCAATACTACTGTATGTAAAATCGGAAAAGAGGAAGAAGAAGTTGAAGTTAAAAAATAAAAATTCTTCATGTGTAAGCAAGACAGCTGCTAATAGTTTAGGCAACACCTAAGAAATTAATTTGAACATTTTGGAATGTATTTTTTTTTTTTTTTTACAATTATTCGTATTAATTTATAAAATTATGTTACAAACACAACAATATGATTAAAATTCATGTAAATAAATATTTATATATGTCCAGTCCATAAAATATATACATTTTGTGGACTGGACATATATAATTAATTATTTTTAGAATTTGTACAGGTAATTCAATATTCGTTAATATCCTCCAAACATTTCCTCACACAGAGCATGTACTGTATCTACACAGTTCTTAGGCATCGAGAAGATCATTCACTTTTATATCATTTTAGTCTGGTGATTTTTCATGATGTCACTATAAAGAAAATAATGTTATGACTCACCTGTATCCACGGGTAGCAGATGTGAAGTGTTCTCATCAGCGGCAGCGTCACAGTGTGACATACAGGGCAGGAAAGTGAACTATATAACCATACATGTATAGTCATTATGCAAAGCCCACGATGTCAAAGGCTCTGAGGATCAATCACAGCCTGGATGCTTCTCTTTTACCTTGGAAACTTGAAAGACAACATTGCTAACTAATGGAATTTTTATGGAAAGTAGTTTTTTAGCAGTATAAGGACAATGAGCAAAATAAAGTCAAGAAATTGATGGTAAACTATGTAATGATAAGTCCATCAGAGGGTCTGTACACTAGAACCCCCAAATAGTGTCAATGTTTCCTTTAGCACAATTAGCAAACATGACTGAAAAATTAATAAATAAACAAACAAACAAACGAATAAACAAATAAATAAATAAATAAATAAATAAATAAAGATACAGATGATCTAGAGTTTGTTAATAAATATAATGTATGTAAATGTATCAGTGTTACAGCTTTTGATTGGGTCAGACAAAAGGGAGGGACATAGTGACACGAGGCTTTCAAAGCAATAAAAACAAGTGGTCTGCTGCCAGTTAAAGCTTCTGAAGTAACTTAAATGCAGTATATGGTTAGGATGTAAAGTAAGGAACTTATTTTGAAATTGGATATAAATGGTTAATGAATTCAGCTTATGTAGTTAAGATAAACATACTACTACTACTAATATAAATATACATGATGATTTATTATTATTATGTTTATTTATAATAAATCAATGTCAAATATGTTCTGAATAACTAGAAATGCTACATCTAATACCAACAAGAAGGAATGTAAACCAAGACTGCCCGAGGCTGCATCGGCCCCAGGTTGAGACCACATTTGCATTTCAAGAATGTGCCTCAAGCAGACCCACAATGTACATTGCAAGTTTCTCTTGAAATATGAAAGTCAGAGGAATATATTGGTGGCCACAATAATTGAGATAAAAGTGAAATTCAGTGCTTTATCGACATTCTTTTTTATTTCATTATTTGATGTTTATAAACATTGAGATAATTGAGAGAATCATTTTCTATTTTATGCAGTGAAATCACTCTACAGCAACGAGCACTGACATACTATAAAGACCAATGAGTCGTTCACAGGTTAAAAGCAAAGGAACAAGTATTTATTTGTTAAATTGGCAGTTTAACTTCTGCAGAAGGACTCATAGAGCAAACTGTTGCAGAATTGTCACGAGCAACCAAGGGATGAACAGAAAAGCCTTAGCATTAACCATTGGTGAAGTGATGAAGGATTTGACCTGGGAGGTGTGGAATACCGGATGGATCCGGAGTGCCACAGGCAGCTGGAGCCGGTAGGTGACAGGATTGATACAGAGGGTGATGCGGTATGGACCAATGAACCTGGGTGATAGCTTCTTGGATTCTGTATGGAGGTGCAGGTTTTTCGTAGACAGCCATACTTTGTCACCTACATTGTACAACCGTCCCGGAGGGTGTCGACGGCGATGTGGCGTGGTGTAGCAGTCGTAGGCATGGTGAATGGCAGTGTTGGCTTGACTCCATGGCCGTCGACACCTTCGGACCAACTGTTGGGCCAACGGTACATCGACCTCTGGTTCGTGGTGTTCGAACATCGGAGGCTGGAAACTGTGGCATATCTCAAAAGGGCTTAGGTTGGTGGCAGAGGAGATGTGGAGATTATGTGAAAGTTCTGCCCAAATGAGATAGTGGGTCCAGGAGCGCTGACGATCGGCGACGAAGCACCTCAGGTAGCGGTCCAGTTGTTGGTTGGTCCGTTTCGTCCCATCTGACCATTAGTTTGAGGATGGTATCCAGATGACAAACTGCAGGTGGAATTGATCAGACAGCAGAAGGCCTTCCAGAACCATGCCGTGAACTGAGGCCCCCTGTCCAAGACAATGTCCTTGGGGAACCCATACAGATGGACTACGTGTTCTAAAATCAGCTGGGCTGTCCTTTTAGCTGACGGGAGTCCGGGGAGGGCCACCAGATGCACAGCTTTGGAGAACCGATCTACGATGGTCAGAATGGTGTTTTTTCCCCTCGGCGACCGGCAGGCCCGTGATGAAGTTGAGGGCAATGTGCATCCGGGGCCGATGGGGGACGGGGAGTGGTTGGAGCTCCCCGGCTGTTGGTTGGTTGGTGTTCTTCGCCCTGGCGCACACTGGGAACAGCCGACTGAGCAGCCACCCCGCGGAGGATTGCGTTCTCCTGCCGTAGCTCCGTCACCTCGCAGCACACGGCCGCAACGTCTTGGAGGTCCTTTTGGAGAGACGCGACTTCACCACGGAGCTTATTGAACAGGTCGGCATGCTGGTCAACCACATCACAGAGGCAAGCAAACTCCGCTGGGTTTACTGCTTTGGGCTCAGTCATTTTGTCACGAGCAACCGAGGGATGAACAGAAAAGCCTTAGCAGATAGCCCGTGTAGCGTGGATGGTAAACCCAAACGCGAAAGCAGCACGAGTAGGCAGGATAAAAACGCGATTAGTTTAAGAACTCTCTTACACGAAGAGCAAGGATCTACACAAATAAACCCGCATTCTAGCAACACACACTCAATCAAAGAAGCAACCAAAATTGGTGATTACTCACAGAATAGTCGGCGTAGCGTCAGCAAAGGCATGGGCGAACTCAATGACTGAGCAATGTGAAGCGCCATTTTGTCTCCTTTTATGCTTCCGTATTACTTCCGGGTCCTAGTGCCGGTCGTGTTACGGGTGTGCATGACAAGAATGAAGAAAGGTGACTTCTCTCAGCCATTCTGTTTCATACACAAACATCTCTGCCACACTGTAAACCAAAAAAAGTTGGCAAAACTAAAACAAAAAAAAATTGAGGTAATCAGTTACATAAAATGTTTTAAGTAATGATGTTTCCAATTTTAAGTAAACAGAACTATCAGTTTTTGAGTTTGTTGTACTCATTCATATTAATCGTTAGTTACTTGCATTACTGAGTACAGTAAAACAGTACATTGGGTTAATTTATCAGACATTTGTCTCTCCACCCGTTTTTTTTATAACATCATCACTAACACTCAGAAGACACACAGAAGACTTTTTAGAACATTTTGCAACCTGCTCAAAATATGTACATGCTTCATAACCCTCTAAGACTTTACACAGGACCTTTCACCTCCACCTCAGGATCTAAGTCAGGATTAGGGAGGTACTGTAGTCATCATGGCCACAAAGCTTCACAAAGCTTTTTAAAATTCTCTCAAAGAGCTTCTATCTTACAGTAGCTCAAAACATCCTAGCTGGGAGTCGTAGACTAAAAGTGATTTAGGAAACTTCTCAGAGCAAATCTGAGTAAGGAAAGTACAAAACCCTTTATCTTAGTGAGGAGGTGTGGTCGATCCCATTGCTAGAGATGATGCAGCAACTACAGGACTGTGATAAGGAGCTTTGTGAACATGGGCCCAGGTGTTGGACGCCAGTGACAATAATTACAATTAGTAGAACACTATGAGAGAGCCAACAACCGCATCCTCCCCAAAACATCGGTAACCAAGAGATCCAAGAAACACCTGAGAGAAGGTGTCTGTAATGCTTTATTATATGGTCATTGATGTCTCTGATATTCTGGTGATTATCAGATACGTAAAAACAATGTGAGGTGTTGAACACCTTTTAGGCCATTAAAATGTCCAAAGCCATTCTACTTTAAATTCTGCTCTCTTTCTGTTTTGATCTTTTTGATTCTGTTTTGCTGAATGGGTTCTGACTATTAGTTATCATTTTTCAGTTTCAATATAATTTTTAGTTATAAGTTTTCAATAAGGAGACATGGTATTTCTATGACTTCTAAGGCTACCCAGACTTCACGGGGTTGTTGGAACTTCTCACTACTTGGATTACTTCTTTGACCCAAAGTTTTAAATGTTATATGTTTGTACAAATTGTAGCTCTAATATGGCTTGTTTTATAACCTTGTTCTGCTAGTCGACAGGGAGGTACAGTACTCTGACACCAGCATTCAATAAAGAATTAAACACAAATATTATCAACAGTAGCCTCAGGTTTAAGTGAATACTGTGGTTTACAGGACTTAAATTTGACCTTGGGGTGATCCCCACTGGTTCAGTTCCCTAAATCTACATCATGCTTGTCCTTAGTTCACAATTTTTTTTTTTGTCAGTGGGTTTAAACGTGAATCATCATCAAAAAGCCTTGACACATAAAACCAAATTTTCCACATAGACAGGTCTAACCTGTAATATCCATAGTTCTTTTACATGTCAGAACGTAATTTAAGAGAAATTTAAGTAATTTAAGAGAAATATGATCTATGATCTACATCTGCCTTCTCATTTCCTAGTACCGCACACAGTTCTGCCTGAAGCACCTAAAATGTTCAAGAATCTGTCACTCATTTGTAGTAGATTGTCAACTTCACACACTTTAATGACTGAATGACTCACACAGAATCTAACAACAATGTGTTTAACATGGATCTATTGTTGCCATTTCAATTCAAGATCATATTTAACATACTGTTACATATTTATGACTAAGATAAGAAATTGCTTTATCAATCAAACACCAGAATCATTTCAAAGGATTGCAAGTTTTTCCTCATTGCAATTAGAGGCAGGAGTATTAGTAGTAAAAAAAAAAAAAAAAAAAAAGACCCACCCTTTCCTTCAGGCTGCATCACCTTGGGCCCTCAATCCCTTCGCTCTGCTCCGTCCCCTTTTCTGTCATTCTTCCATTCTAAGCATTTAGTGGATCTCACGTGGAGAACGATAGTACACTGTAAACCCAAAAAAGTAGGCAAAAGGTAATCAGTTACATAATTTACAGTAATGATGTTTCCAATTTTAAGTAAACAGAAGTATCAGTTTTTGAGTTTGTTGTACTCATTCATATATTCATTATTTACTTGCATTACTGAGTTGACTGACTCGTATTATAATTATATTTTTTAAAATTGTTGCAAATTAAGTCAATTGTTGTTGGTCTTTCGCCTGCTCCTGGCAATGGTTGTCACAGCAGTTTGTCACAAGTTTTTACACCAGATGCCGTTCTGAACACAACCCCTCCATTTTTATCTGGGTTTGGGACAGGCACTTCATCCAGTGGCTGGGAATCGAACCCGGGTCTTTCACACGGCAGATGAAACACTGACCACTGAGCCACCAGCGCTCTGGTACTTTAGGATGCACAGATTTGTAAGGATTATGTGAAGACAGACCGATCCATCATCTTGATTAATACAATTCAGTGTGGGCAGTTTACATGTGCATTGATGATGTCAGTCACAACATCGCTGAAAGAGTTTTTGCAACTTTAAGGAGACAGTTACTGCGGCTTAAAATATCGAATTTGTTCAGCTAACTTGAAAAGTGTCATTTCTACAAACTCATAAATACCAAAAAGTTCTAAATACTCGTCAAGGTCTATTAACTTGAACTAATTAATAATAATAATAATAATAATAATAATATATATAATAATAATACATTTTATTTATAAGCACCTTTCATAACACTCAAGGACACTTTACAAAAAACAAAAACAATCAACACTACAAATTTGAAATACAAACAAAAAGAAAAAAAGAATTTAAAAAATCTCATTGTTTAAGTTAACAGGACATGTACTCAGTATGTTTAATTACTTTGAGCATTAGGGTTTACAGTGTACATGTAATATTTCATCGTAATACTTTTGGCCCTAAGTGTGCATTACATGGGGGCAGAAGATGGCTTGGCATTCTTGTCCGATGTAATAAATTGTTTCTGAAGTATTTAACGGACATTACCTGATAAATATATTATTATTATTATTATTATTATTATTTATTATTATTATTATTATTATTATTATTATAACACAAAACTAGAAAAAGAATTGGTTACAATAACTGACTTCATACAGCAATGGAACTGTAAATTAGATTTTAACGGAATAGTTTTTGTGTGATATTGATCACTGTAAGGCATAAGACCATTGTTTTCCCAGACCACATATCTTTGCAAGTAATTCATTTATTTATTTATTCATTTATCATTAAATAAATTTCTATATGTGCACAGAATATGTCATTATCATCATCATAAAGTGCATTTTTTCAAACAAGGGCAACAACATGACAACCGCACAGCATGCAATACTCTGTGATAGTGAGTTCAGGTCGTGAAAGTAAATAGTCCATGAGATAACAGATGAAAAACAGTAGACATTTTAATAGTATGGAGAAGCACAAACTGTACTGGTTCCATGAGGAATCCGACTTTCTGAAGCTTCCTGAAGTCATTATAATGTCACAGGCTCCCATTGGCTTTGGACATCAACATGGTTGGGCTTGACCAAGAACTAAAAACTGATTTACAATCCCATCAATCATTTTACTGTAGTTGATTCCTCATTAATGGCTTTTTGTTGTTGTTGTTTTTTTTGCGACATGCTAAGGGAGCTGTCAGGCTGAGCACACCAGGAGAGTTTTTATGACAAAATATGTCCATGAATCGGTCCACTAGTTCTTTCAACACTTGTAAACTAGGGTATATGCACAGGGTATAAGAATAACATATAGTATGATTGTGAATCTTTGAGCTTACCCAGCTTTTGCAGGTAAATGTTCACTGAGCCCACGTTTTCTTGGTTTTGGGCACTAGATAGAATTTCTAGGGTGACCCAGGTGCGTGTAGGGCCATTTTCTCTTCAACTTGGGATTGTTCAAGTTATTAAGTCTTTCATTCATTTCTCATTTGTATTTATCATTGGAGTAAAAAGGGGTTAGTTGTTCATTCCAGGTCTCGTTGGCAATATTAAGACGCCCAGGGCATTTTCCTTACTACAAACAGCACACATGGTACAAATGTATCTCGATTACATCTGTCTTTGTCCATCATCTTCCACAACATATCTCTGTCTACTAAATCATCTGCCTGGAGATGATGTAACGATGTCCTAATCCTTTTACATGCAACAGCTGAAACAAGTCAGACAGTTTAGAGACAAACAGACAAAAGACAAAAGGATGTCTACAGACCCACTTGGCTGAGCAGGTTCTCAATGTTACTGGATGTATAGTGCATCTGGAAAGTATTCAAAGTGCTTCACTTTTTCCACATTTTGCTATGTTACAGCCTTATTATAAAGGAATTGACTAAATTTATTATTTAAAAAAAAAATCAACAAACAATACCCCATGATGACATTCGACATAATGACTTTGCAAATTTATTAAAAACGCATATGTACCTAAGGATTCACAGCTTTTGCTATGACACTCAAATCTAAGCTCAGGTGCCTCCTGTTTCCACTGATCATCCTTGAGATGTTTCCACAACTTTGTTGGAGTCCGCCTGTGATAAATTCAGTTGATTAGACATTTTAGATGCATCATGATCATCTCAAAAGTGTTTGGTTATGGTTTAAGTTATGGTACCTTCCATGGTGATGTACGTGTTGCCTTTCTTTATATTTCTGCATGCCCTGTTTGAATGCTGCTGTAACGCTCACACTAGAACTGAATGTCTATCTTAAACATCTAAATAAGGCAATAACGTGCTCTCCTCACTCACATTTTGAAAAGGTTTTCTCGATACTTACATAACTGGTTTGACCTGTTTGAAGGTGTGATTGCTGTGAAGGATTGCATAACAACTGATTCCTTGGCAAATTATAACTGAATTTGTATGAAATGCAAACATTTTGTGGCTGACATGTTGTGATTATATTTACCAGAGTGACAAGTGATTCCTGGTTGGTCATTCGGACATTCAGTGATATGGGTGTGTCTTCACAGTGCAACTTATTTGAACACAAAATGTGTGTTTTGTTTAGTAGTACAGTAGGTATATAAGGTTTTGTTCTAGAGTCTAGTTTCTGTTGTATGACTGGAATAATTGAGATCATTAGAGCATGATGCATGTAGACATATAAATCATAGAGCAAAATGGCAGTGGTCCTATGCAAACAAAAACAAACAAAACACAAATCAACACATCACACGGGGTGTTTTTTTCCTCTAAGGAACAAAAAGAGTACTTGGTGTGACTACAGGACAACCATAGTGATCAATCCGAGGGTACATGCAATGTTAAAGCAATACAAATAAAACAAGGTAAGGTTTGAATGATACAAAGAGAAGTTTTTATCTTAAATGTGTATGTGTATAGCAGCAGTGCGAGAGGACAATAATGCAAATAAGTGGCACGGAATCTACAACAGGAGAATGGAAATGCACAGTAGACCAAAGCCGGGAGGGCCACACCCAAAATCTGCTGTGGTTTATTAGGCAGTGTGGTTTGGTTGATGTGTGGAGGGAGAAAAAACTAAACACAGAACTCTTGGGTTGAAGCTAATGGTACAAACATCACCACAGCAAGATGAGATCTGTCTTAGGTCACTATACGCTATACAATAGAATTATTATTTTTTATTTTTAATGAAGTAGCCATTTCCTCGACTGGTTTTTCAGATCACTTCAACATAGAGCTAATGTTACCAGCCAGGCACAGGCAGAGCTCACAAAACTACTCCTGGATGAGCACTTCAATCAGAGCATGACATCACCATGTACGTCACCTCTCAGTAGTAGACCACCAGTTTTCAAGATGCAGGAGGTGGGAAGATTGTTCTAACTGCTTGAGGCTTCGTCTAATGGCTTAGAAGTGATATGGGATAAAAATCTTCCAGTACATCCACGAGCCAAAGTGCACTACATTGCACTGCACAGATTTTTAAGGTTTAACTTATAGAATAAAGTTAATATCCGATCTTCATTTGTGTTATTACTCTTCATTATCTTTTAAATACTATTTCTTATAATACTACTATACCACATGAGTTTTTAACATAAATTTGCTGCTGAGCTTTTTACACCAGTTCAGGACTGAGCATGTATGTATTGTAGGACTTAGCTATGTATTATTATTATTATTATTATTATTGTTGTTGTTGTTGTTATTTTGACATTAAGGCTCTTACTACCACTCAGCCGGGAGGGCCGAAGACTATCACGTGTTTCCTCCGAACCACGTGACGCCAGCCGACCGCATCTTTTCGAACTGCTCGCTCGCGCACCGTTGGGGGCGGAGTCACACACTCGGAGGACGGCGCTATCCACAGACGCCCCTGATTGGCTGTAGAGCCGTGATTAATGTGGGAGGAGCACTAAGTACCTCTCGTCCCTCCCCTCTGAGAGAGCTCGGCCAATCAGCTCTCTCTAGACCTCCGGCTGCGAGAGGTTACAGCGTCACCCGGGATTCGACCTAGCGATCTCCGGCTGATAGGGCGAGCGCTTTAACCACTGCGCCACTCAGAGGCCCAAGATCATTTATTTTATGTCTGTATTTATTTACTATTTATTTATTTAAAAAGAAAAACAGATGGATACAAAATTATTAAAATATAGGAACGTTAAAGTCTCTCTCTCTCTCAATTTTAGGCCACTTTTAGTTTGTTAAGCCACACAGTGAATCATTCAAGCATTACAAAACATCTATCTTATGGTTATTTTATGGTTATTCTTAAGGTTACCTTTAAAATGAAGGAATATTTATAAGAAATCATTATATTATTAAAGAATATGCAGACAGTTTGATTAATAAGGGCAAAACTTTAATTCATAGAGTTTATTATTATTGTACATTGATATAAAGCAATTATAAGTATGAATATACAGGTAAGTATACTATTAACTAGGCAGTGCTTAAAATAAAATTAAAATATGATATTTGTAGAACAGAATGTAAGAACGTTTTCAGGCAAATCAGGTCCCTTGTGTATTTTCCGGTTTAATGATTAAAAATACTTGGATTTCTTATGTAAAGACACATTCATTAATAACAATTAATACATTTCCCATATACCAATTATCTTGGATTATTGTGTATGTTTTATGACCAGGTTTAAGGCTAGACATGCAATGCTAGTGAAAGCAGAAGTGATAGAAGGGACAACCAGATCATGGACTCATGAATCACCGAAAGTGAGGTGGTGGACACTGGTGGCGTCGTACTAACTGTAAATATAAAACATGAACAGAACATTAAATGCACAGAAAAATGTTTATATCTAAAAAGCTTTTATTATTATGAAGAAGTAACAGTCTGTGCAAATGTATACTGACCAGGTATCTGGGTGACACTGATGGAAAGAACTTTAAAAGTCAAGTTTTCCTTTGCATTGGCAAAAGTATTATTCACCTCAGTAACATCTGGGGCACTAGAATTAAAGTAGAGACTGCTTTCTACCACAATAGAACCACTCCTGCAAAAACACAAACATGGATATAAAAGATTAAGTTCAGTGAGCAATCCACCAAAAACAATAAATAAGATAAAAAAATGAATTCAAAACCATGCATTTCATCATACCTGAGGTTTTCAATTATCATGGTTATGAATTTTTTGGGGAAGTCTTTAGTGTACAAATCGTTAACCTAAAATTAGATATGACACAGGTGAGTATCAACTGTAGTGAGAAAACATCCTCATGGACCAGCCTGTCAATGATTTTTTTAGTAGATTTAGTGTATGAATAATAAATAACACTAAATCAAAAATAATTGCACCCTTATAAATGTCCCTTTAATTGGTTTCTCAGTATTCACATATTTTTATTAAACAATCTAAAAAATTATCAAGTACGTGCAACAATTAGACATCTTATAAGAAAAATGTAAACGTAAAAATAACATGACATGAAACTAAAACATTCCCCGGGTCATATTAATTGGCATTAACAAAGTTTCAAGGTTGGCAAAATGACTTTTGTTTTGCCTAAATAAATTAATGAATTAATTAATATCAATAATTAATATTTATTATCAATAAAACATACCTGTGTAGTGATATTTTTAGCTTTTTCTCTAAACTTTGAAGAGCTTTTATTGGCCAATTCTGCATCAAATGATTCATTAATGCTGAAGGTCAAGTTAAATTTTGAAGTAAAAATTGCAGGCACTGTTGTTGCTGTTGTTGAGCTGGTTGAAGATGTACTTGAGGTTGTGGCCGTGGTTGGAGACGTGCTGGAGGTTGTGGCTGTGGTTGGAGATGTGCTCGAGGTTGTGGCTGTGGTTATTGAGCTGGTTGAAGACGTACTTAAGGTTGGGGCTGCGGTTGTTGGGCTGGAGGTTGTGGCCGTGGTTGGAGACGTGTTCGAGGTTGTGGCCGTGGTTGGAGACGTGTTCGAGGTTGTGGCTGCGGTTGTTGGGCTGGAGGTTGTGGCCGTGGTTGGAGACGTGTTCGAGGTTGTGGCTGCGGTTGTTGGGCTGGAGGTTGTGGCCGTGGTTGGAGACGTGTTCGAGGTTGTGGCCGTGGTTGGAGACGTGTTCGAGGTTGTGGCTGCAGTTGTTGGGCTCGAGGTTGTGGCCGTGGTTGGAGACGTGTTCGAGGTTGTGGCTGCGGTTGTTGGGCTGGAGGTTGTGGCCGTGGTTGGAGACGTGTTCGAGGTTGTGGCTGCGGTTGTTGGGCTAGAGGTTGTGGCCGTGGTTGGAGACGTGTTCGAGGTTGTGGCTGCGGTTGTTGGGCTGGAGGTTGTGGCCGTGGTTGGAGACGTGTTCGAGGTTGTGGCTGCGGTTGTTGGGCTGGAGGTTGTGGCCGTGGTTGGAGACGTGTTCGAGGTTGTGGCCGTGGTTGGAGACGTGTTCGAGGTTGTGGCTGCGGTTGTTGGGCTGGAGGTTGTGGCCGTGGTTGGAGACGTGTTCGAGGTTGTGGCTGCGGTTGTTGGGCTGGAGGTTGTGGCCGTGGTTGGAGTCGTGTTCGAGGTTGTGGCCGTGGTTGGAGACGTGTTCGAGGTTGTGGCTGCGGTTGTTGGGCTGGAGGTTGTGGCCGTGGTTGGAGACGTGTTCGAGGTTGTGGCTGCGGTTGGAGATGTGCTCGAGGTTGTGGCTGCGGTTGTTGGGCTGGCTGTATCAGTTGTTTGATTCAGAGAGTGCCCTGAAATGTTTTTAAATAGAGAAAAAGTTACAAAGACACATCAATAAGGAAATAAAATTAATCTAGTTAGGTCCAATAAACAGGCTGAATGAGACGGCTACAGATGTGATAATGTCTTTACATTGACTTCTTGTCAACTTTCTGACAAGAATCCATAGAAATGTGCCCAAGCTACTTTGATTACAAGTGAAGGGCTACAAGCCAGAGCCTTTTGTTTAAACTGCGGTGATGGGTACACGCAGAACAGGCTCTTTTAGAAGCACACGAATCATTTTTATCTGTTCTTTTAAAATTCACTTATTGAGATAGAACAGCTGCTTCATACTGTATGTCTCAAAGGAATCAAACAGGAAGTTTGAAACAAGCTGATCACACAGGTTATTACATGCATATGCCTCCTCCCAATAAGCATAACCCTGAATATGGTATGGCTTGGAGTACAGCCGTTTTTAAAGCACTTCTTTCCACACACACAGAATGCATTGTTCTTAATTATTTGGACTGCTGGACCATTTTTTACTGACATTAAATAAATGTTATTTTTGTAAAAATATTATTTTCGAACTAGTCAAGGTGGATGCCCTGGACATGAACCTGAATTATACAATCTTCTGGGTTTGAAGTATAATGTAAAAGAATATATAAACACTATGGCAGCAAAATGATTGTTTCCACAAAACTCAATAAATGTTTCTTGATCATTATGAATGAATTAAAGAAATAGTGATTTCTGCGGATCATGTGACACTGAAGACTGGAGTAATGATGCAGAAAACACAGCTTTACATCACAGCAATAAATAAAACAATTTAAATACATTCCAATAGAAAAAAGCTGCTATATTTAACATTATTCCTGTTTTACTGTATTTCTGATCAAATAAACGTAACCTTCATGAAAACGTGTGCGAGTTCAGTTAGATCTGTTCTGAAGCACAGTCCTTCTCTTGGAAAACATATAAGAAATAGAGAGATCATATTTTGCCCCTTACAGAAATGTAGATTCAAGCTTTAGCAGCCATCAAAGATTTCAGATGAATGCATAAGGAATCAGAGGAAATCTTGAAAGAAACAGAACCTGAGCTGAACAGTGAACCTGAAGCTGGGACGTCGCCTTGTTCACATGTACTGTACAGTCGCGGCAAAAAGGTCTAAGTTCGTAATATGTTTTTAAACAACATTGAAATCATTGAAATTGAATGTTCTGTTCCATACAACTGGTCACTGACTGCATACCCGTAATTCAAAAATATCTCTCCAACATCTAGACGAACAGTCATACATACACACACTAACATGTACGCTACCTGACAGACAGGCCCACGTAGTCTGGCTACATACTTAAGCATAAATATGTATCGTGAAATATGATGTGAATGTGTCATGGAATAAGTCCTTTGCATTAACGGGCACTTGGCACATACTGTAATAGCAGCATCAGTGATTACGGAAGTACAAACACAAGAGATTGTACAACTTTGACAATATGGATTTGAGCTACAAATCATTTGAAGCATATTTCATGTTCTAGCTTTATGTCCTAAAATGTGCTAATTTTCATTATGAATTAATTATAAATACATTTATTTAAAAGGCTGTTTCCAGTACGTTTAACAGACAATGAAGATTCAGTGATTTCCTTGTTGTGTGTAATAATAATGTAATATAGTAAATAATAGTAGGGGCTGTTCGTGTAGAATAATTAACACACAGTCTTACTATGCCATGCAGCTTATTGAGAGAGAACATACAGTAGATGATTTATTGACTGTACTTCATTTATAAAAACAATGAGAACACTTACCAGTCAGACATAAGATAAGCAGTATAACCCTGTAGTCCATTATGCTGTTTATAACCTAAAAGTAGAATCTTATTAATAAGTAGAATCTTATTAAACATGTCTAGTGCTTTTTTTTAATGCATTTGTCACTGGAGATAAAATGAAGTTATCACTCACCTGTGTCCAAGGGTAGCAGGTGTCCCGTGTTCTTGTCCCAGTGACAGTGTTGGAGTGTGACATACAAAGCAGGAAAGTGGGCTATTTAATCGGAGTGTTTATAATAACACAGTGTTTATCATCAT